>CM040427.1:70532782-70790282 GCA_022702705.1 Papilionanthe hookeriana x Papilionanthe teres | reverse complement strand
TAGCATCATTACTAACTTTTTAGTTTTATAAAAATCTTTTGGAAATAAATTATCTGCAGGATTCGTCTCCTTTAATAACATTGTTACCCGATTAAAGGATTCTCTAGGCATGTTGAAATCAGATTTGATACTTAGAATTCTCAGGGTGACTGTTAACTCTATGTGTGAAGTGCACCCTTCCAACTTTGATTGTTGTGCAGCATTTTATAATTCATAGAATTGTTGTGCTTCACTGTTTGGTTCCTAGTTATTGTCAGCAATATTTCCAACAAAATGAACATTGCTCACATCATCAATCATTTTCTCATACAACCTAGAATTGTGAGCAGTTGGAAGGACATAACTTGATAAGGCTCCAGCATGACCGTACTGAACACTAGTTCAGATTCACCATGTTAAGTCCAATACCAATAATCGGGTTTAAATTTTGTCCATCTTCATCTCTTCAGATGTTAAGTACGTTTGGTTATTATGCTTCACACAGAGGCAACAGGACCTACTATTTGAAAGGTAAATAGGCAGTTGCGATGTCACATGCACGAACTCTTCAAAACCAACCAAAAACTCATCAGCTAATCCTTGTCTTCCTGGATATAATTTTTTATACATCCACGATCTAACACTTCAAATATCCATTCATACCATAGATGTAGCTCTATAGATTACTACAGTGTCATTATATCTTATTGAGTATCATATTTTTTATTTAAATCCAAGCCTAATTTCACACCTACATAAAACTTTAGACTATAATCTACTTATCCTACCTGAAACCTTACGCCACCAACATATCATACTCGAAACCCAAAGTCTACAAATCCAGAGAATCAACCAATTAACCCTTTAACACTCAAACTAATCCATCAACCCACTAAAATATTAAATTACCACACCATTATCTTACCGTTAACCAAACAAAAATCAATTCTAGCCTAACCCTACCCTAAACTTACGTAGCACAAATTTCTTATGTATTTACGTATCTCAGACATAAAATATCATATTTACATACATAGCATAAATTTGTTATGTATTTACATATCTCATGCCTAAATTTTCAAATTTACATATTTACATAAAAACACATATTTACATACATAGCACTAATCCTATGTATTTACATATCTCACACCTAAATTTTCAAAATTTACATCCAAAATTAACAAAAAAAAAAACATTAAAACTTCTGTGAAACCCATGCATGAAGGTGTAGATGATACCTTCTTATATTGGACGAAGTTAGAGCGGCGAAAATGATTAAAATGAGCCAGAAATGCAGAAAACCACGGACGACGGGGATGGTAAAAAACAGAGAATGTGGCTTGGGTTCGCCCGAAATGAAATTTTAGTGCATTGGCGTCGGATTACCGTCGACATTGGACGACACTAATGAGTAGGATTAGCGTCAATCAATTTGACGCTAATCCGACGCTATTTCATCAGTCAACGCTATTCCGTCGAATTAGTGTCGCCTGCTCGACGCAACTACGAGCGCAAATCGGATGCTAATTGTGCGTTGAACTTCTTTCTAACACTAATTTCGGACGCAAATCTACTGTTTTGCTCTAGTTACGTGGGAATTGAGTGGTATATATGTAAATCTACTAAGAAAATATATAGTTAATCAAGCTTTTTCTCAATAAATTTCTATTGCTTTCCAAAAGATTTATGAATATATGGGTACAAGTGAAGACTCCAATGATATTTTAGTCTAGTGTTTGTGTGTTAGTTATTTTAAATTCTAAATTAATTGAGATTTTATCGATAAATTTAATATTAATTATAGTATTATCACTAAATTAATTGACTGTCATAAAACTACTTTTACTCTCATCTGAGCTTTATTTGAAAAGAATGAAACATAACTTAAAAAAAATTTCTATTTTTTTAGTATGATTGTTGAGAAATTAGGCCATCGAAACGTAAGAATCAACAGAATAATCGAAAAAACATAAAAATTTAACGAGGTTTGACAATATGTCTAGTCCTCGATAGCAATGAGCGGCTGCGTCTTTTTGGTTACTTGAAAATCATACGTACCTTTAGGGTTACAAATACATCATATATATAACACTAGTGTACAATATGTAATTTCAAATTATCCTTATACAGTACCGCGACGGCGCTGCACCTGCACCCCCAACTCACTTGACGAAACCACTCACTGTTAGGCGTTATGTGATAAGAGCATCATGAATCAAGAATCAATCCATCCATAAACTGAGTTGATAAAACTGAAAGCATATCACCATCACTGCAATTTGAATTGTCACTCAGTACCACATTTACAGACTTGGACGATGCATCACGTTTCTCATCAGTCTGCTTCTTGGGCTTTGTACTATCTCTCTTCATATGTCCCGACTCATTGCACTTATAACAATGAATCGTCTTTCTGTCTTTAGACTTTGATTGACATCTATCTCTCATATGATATATGAGCCATACATAACAAATTAATAAATTAAGATTACATAAAGCTCAAGTTTATGGCTTACCAAAACAATCTACTTTATATGTTTGGTTACGGTTCATTATAGTGGCATTCGAACTCAGTTAATTGAAAACTTACACATCGCATAGGCAAGTCATTGAATTCAAGACATCTCGATTGAAAGCTTAAAATCTCAACTCATAAGCTAAGGTAGCCTACTACAGCACATAATTTGAACAAATTCAATTGTGAATACATATTCATTCGCCAAACTTTGAAAACTAAGGAAAACATATTATATATGTCTAAAGGTATGCACATCCACGGTAAAGAGTGCACTATATAGAGAATTATGCAACGCTCTTCATATATGGAAAGTGTTAGGAATTATACTAGGAAATAATTTATTCCTGCAGGAAGTTATAAGGAATAAATTATTTCCTTAGATTAAAAAGATATTTTATTTCCTATTTTATATTTATTTCCTTGGATTATGAATTATTTATTTTCCTATTTTATGTTATTTCTTATATCTCCTAATAATTAATATGAATTGATTATTGGAGATATTGAGAGATATATTTTTCCTTTCATATCATTTCATTTTTATTATTTTTCCTATTATAGGATTCTTGTAAGCATTATTTATACCTCCGTTCATATTAATGAAACAATATGTATTCCGCATTATTTTAAATCTCAACAGAAAGAATGTACGTAATATTTGCTCCAAACATAAAGGCTAAGATGACCTCCCACTACAGTCCTTTCAGGAGCGAATATTACATGCAGAATTCGTGTGTGCGTATTGTAGTGATATTACCAAATTCATATCAAAGCCGTCTGCACATAATATTTTTTTCTTTTTGAATGCGAGACGAAGAGGGTGAAGTCGAACATTAGTGTTTATTAAATTAAAAATTAATAATTAGAAAGAAAATTTTTTAAAGTTACCACATATTCCCAAAGTTTAGATTCTAAAGCCAAAAAGTCCAATATATCTACAAAGGTCCCCACAGGAAAGGTGTCCTATAAAACCTCCGGGCTTCAAGGGTTAGTGTAAAATCAGTGAGAGGCAACCGGCAAACCGTGCAGTTATTTTAACATTGGCGGCAGAATATGATAGCGTTTGATCAGCTTGATCAACGACTAGGATTAAATTAAATTAAGTGTCTTTTATTAAACAAAATAAAAAAAAGGTACAACTGACACTCGGAAATGACTGCGTTTGGACAAAGATATCTGGCAGGGTACGGCCCCCAAAAATCATAATAATTGTAAAATAATAATAATAGATATTTACATATCTAGCATATATTATTTATGTATTTATAAATTTTTGTTTTTATAAATACACTACCTAGACTTTGCACAGCACATAAAATACACTACTAGCATATATATATATATATATATATATATAAAATGAAAAAGTGTCTAACAAACATACATAAAGAGTAGTGTCCTGCTAGAAAGTGATTAGAAAGACCAAGATAGCACAGTAAATAATAGTAAAAGAGAATGTAGTCTTTATTCATGATATGACCCATCTATTTATAAGCATATGTCCCAGTGTTACAAAAATCTATATTGTTCCCCTCATCATTAATTTTTCAGATTTATAGAATTGTTAGCATATAATAAGATCGGAGTACAAATTCGATTGATAATAGTTTGTTGACCATTAGGTGAGCGTTGACATGATCGATATCTAATCTGAAAGAGAACCTCCTACCGACCATCCTGAGGGCTAATCTCCGCCCTGCAAAAAATCTTCTGGCTCGTTCCACCGCTTCAATAGAAAAATTTTTCCATTAGGACTCCCCACGTAGAGCTACGTGCGGAGTCCGATCCTCACCACCCATCCACGACCAGTGTATGGGAGCCGGTCCCATTTTTAGTTTTATTTATATAAAAAAAAAAAAATTGATCGCTGCCGCACATCGCGGCAGCGATCGGACTCCGCACGTAGCTCTATGTGCGGAGTCTTGATGGAAAAATTCTTTGCTTCAATAATACATCTCCCTTGCTAACATCCAGCTCAAGATGGACGTCGATAGATATGCCCGACCGACAACATCATCCTCCAAAATCATTCATCTGCCTTGAAATTTATGATTACACATTTTTATACGTAGAATATATATATATAATGTTTTGAATAATATGTAAATATTGATTTGCATGTAAATCGTTGGAAAAATAAATGAGTAGATAGATTTTTTTTACTATTGTTAAAAGTTTACTTTCCCAACTCCCAAAAAACTTCCCCTCCTCCCTAAAATCCGGTCAGCTAAGAAATCCAATTCCATAGGTCTCACACTTACAATTTCCAAGAGAATGTTTGGCAAATGTTTTAGTGATTTTAAATTGTGCCTTTTTATGCTCTAAATATTATTTTAATTTATGGGGCCAACATTCTTCATGATTTTTGGTAACTAAGTTCATTGTACAGTGTCACTCTTTCTTGAGTAAGAAGTATATGTGAATAATATATATGTGAAATGACAGTATTATTGTGGTATTATCATGAATATCACTACAATATCATCACAATACTATTAAATTCTCATTAAGATTGTATGTACGTAAAAATTCTGCCCATTTCTCGATTTTTTTTTAACGATAACACTTAAACTATTAGTAATGATTTTAATATTAGTTTTATAAATTTTGAATTAAAGACTAAATATTAAATCTATGACAAAAAAATCATATATAATGGCCGCCAATATCTTAACTTATGACAAAAAAATAAAGAAAAATTTAAAAAAAATGATGAAAAATAAAGAATGAAAGTATTATAATTCAATATTGAAAATTTAAATAAGTGTTTAAAACTTGAAAGGAGGTCCCCAAAGCATAGTTGCTAGCACCTAAGGCTTTTAGCAAAAAACCAAAAAAGAGAAGGTGAAAAGTGTGCTATTATTGAAATAGGCAATGGAATGTGGCGCAAAGTAAAAAAAATCTAATATAAATAATATCATTAGGGTACTAAGAGGTCGTTTGGTTCGGCTTTTTTATGCAGCGGCGCGGCAAAGTGCAGCAATTTCTGTCGACGCGGGTTCAATTCGAGAAGAATTCGCGGTGCTTCATCGTGAAATCGAGCGAAAGCGGGTCGCGGGATAAATCCCGCGGCCCCGAATATCATTCAACTTTTTACCTTTCGTTGCCCTCGCTCGCCCGCGCTCCCGAGCTCTGAGCTCCCGATCTCCTTTTCCGCCCTAGATCTTCTCGCGAGATCTGGACTGGTTCTCCACAGAGAAACGAATCGAAGGTAGCATACCTCCGATCTAACTGGTATCCTTCTCTCTTGAGGCTCCGTCTCCCTCTCCCTCCCTCTTTCTCGTTCCTTCCTTCAACATCTTTCGTTATATCTTCGATCTTGAATAGTTGGAAGCATGAATCCGAATTTATGACAGCTTTATTTCTCTATTCTATGAAATGTGATTGAAATTTTCTCTACTAAGCTCATACTGGGAAGATCTATGATAGCTTTTATTTTTGTTTCTATAGTGAGTTTATCGCTCTTATCTCGGATCTATTGTCTCGTCGTGTTCTATAGTACAAAATGTTCAAAATTTGAAAAGGATAAAAAATTTTATCTCCCTAATCTGAAAAGGATCTGTGGACTGCTGTGATCTATGACCTGCTGTGTTCTATGCTAGCAGTTCTTTTAAAAATTTTTATGCTATAAAAGGTCCAGTTATGTGATGTTTTTTGATTGATCAAGCAAGGAGATATGTGTTTACTTTCTAAAAATTAGTTCAATTGTTGTGTTCTATGGCCTGCTTTGTTCTACAACTCATAAAATCAGATCTATCTCAAAATTTTGAAATAAGATCATCGACTGATCTTCTGCCTCCTACTTGGCCATCAGCGTTAATCCTGTCTGTTGTGAGATCATTCCTGCATTGCAGTGGCCCCGGATTGGGTCATGACAATTTTGAAGTAAATTTTTTCCACTGCTCCTAACATCTATTTATTGAGCTCACAGTCTGGTAGGATCATTGTCCCCACGGGGGCTCTTTACAAATATTTCACCAACATAATTTTTATCAACTTAAATTGTATGATTATAGATATTATAAATATTTCACCAACATAAAGCTTATAAATATTTCATTTTATTAATTTGAACAATATATTTAACCACTAATGACGCTTAGATTTTTATAAATAAAATTTATATTTATTAGTTTGAATATTTAAAACATAAAATTTTTTAAAAAAATTTCATTTGCAAATCCTGTATATCATATAAATAAATCGAAAATTTCAAAGTTCGAAAAGTATGTAATTGAACCAAATAGTGCCTAAGTCTATAATATGAGAAAACCACCAAAATTTATCTTTTAAAAAATATTTTTTTTAATATAATTTACATATTATATATATATATATATAATGGAGGAGGCCGGCTCTTGCGATTTCATTGCGACTGAGACGAGAGAGCTAGGGTTCCATGGCTAGTTCGGTTTCACTTCTCCTACCTGGTGAGATCTTACCTACTTGCTTTGCTTTGTTCCCTTCCTTCTTCGTTTCTTCCCGTTGGTTGGGGAAACAGCTGGATTTCGCGATTTTAGGGGCTCCCGGTTCGCGATTTTGGGGTTTAGGCCTTCTAGATTTCGTTTTTTTTTTGTCGTATTTCTTTGAGGTTCCTTTGGTGATCTTATTTCGATATTCTAGGTATCTTCTTTCTTGTTGGGTACTGCGTTTGTGCCCTAGTATTGTTGGAGGCTGGCATTATCATATGTCGCGGTGGTGGTTGGACATTCGGTTTCTCGAGGGGGCAGCCACTCCTGCTATTTTCACAAGCTTTTCATGATGCTATTGAGGCGGGAAGAGATTTTACTTTCATCAAAAAACTAGAGAGGAAGAACATAAAGCCCGATTTATTTCTTACTGAAGAAGAAACCAATATTCTTGCTTCAGTATTTTGTTATTATCTGATTGAGAAATTCTCTTATGGGCATCCAAGACTTGAGTTGATATGAAAACATTTTGATACTTTGAAGCTTACCGACAAATGAAAGATTGGACTATTGAATGGCCGACATATCCTCATTTAGCTTTCAAATGGTGCCGATTATACTAGAATTTTCGCTAAAAATGTTGTGAAAATTGAAGACCGTTTTTTGAAGATACTGAAGTGGTTGGTAGATTTTGACCCAAAATCAAAGTCTCCAATTATTCCGGTTTGGGTTATATTCCCAAGTTTAAAGGTACATTTATTTAATTATGAAACTTTGTACATGCTTGCTTCGGCCTTTGGTAAACCACTTAAGGTGGATACACCTACACTTGAGGTCTCTAAACATTTTGAAGCCTGTATGCTTGTTGAACGAGATATCACCAAACCTTATCTCGATGAGATTTGGATTGGTCCTCCTCACCAAGGTTATTGGAAAAAGATCGTGATGGGGTTGCATCACCACTATTGTTCGCACTGTGGGATGTTTGGTCACAGCAACTCTGTTTACTACCGTCTGCACCCACATTTAAGGCCACAATCATAGGTTGCTCCTATTTTGAATGAGACCCATAGAACTATTGACATTGAGTTTACTCTCTCGGTTCTTGCTAATTCACCCCATTCTCATCTGGGGGATGTTGTTGTTAATGTTTTGCCACTAGTGGAGAATACTCACATTGATAGAACCGGTTGTCATGTCTCAAACATTGAGGTAGCGGTCGCTGACCTATGTCCAGCCGTTACCCCACCTCCTCCTGAGATACCAATAGTATTGCCAATGGAAGATAATGTACAAAATGGTGTTGTTCTTTTCAACAGTGTTAGGATTGGTACTCAGATTCCTCTATCTAGCGAGGCAGCTTTTGTTCTAATCTTTATCATTGCTAATGTGGATGTAGTTGATGACTCCCTAATTGTCGTTGACCTGCCTATTGAGAGAGAATGGGTTCAAGCTTTTGATGCACAACATATTGATTATGCTAAACAAGAAGATTCTCAGTCCTCAGAAGAAGAATGACAAGTCTACACTTCTGGGAGGAAGAAGAAGGTTGGGGACACTATTCAGCTTGGAGATTTAATGGATGATACTTTGGCTACTCCTAGAAATGGCACAACTCTTCAGAATTTACTATCTCGCTCCACTCCAAGACACAGAAGAAGAGGCAGGGTTAGACTGCCTCTGCCTCGTCCTAAGCTACTTTTTATCTGCATGTCTTTACTTTTTGAGTCTTTTTCTATCTTTTTGTTGGGATATCACTGTACTTTGATTTGTATGAGTAGGGTGCGCACTTTGGGCCCTCTCATACATCCCTTTGTATCCTCTTTTGTTTCAATTTATCAGCCCTAGGGCCTTTTCAATAAATAAATAAATATATATATATATATATATATATATATATATATATATATATATATATATATATATATAATCCAAAAGTGTTCGGGAAACAACCAAGGAATAGAGGGTTCTGCTAGGAAGTGATTAGAGAGAGATAGAGCAGTAGAGAGTAGTAAAAATATTGTAGCCTTTATTCATAATATGGAACTTCTATTTATAGAAAAATTATTGCATTAGGAGTCCTGATGCAGTTTTGCATCGACGACTCTTATCAATGGCTGCCATCTGTATAAGTAGGCATGCCCATGTATTAAATTGTGACATGTTTGTACACATAGCATATTCTGATTGGAGTCTGAACCGACCCGCAATTACGCTAATATTTATCTTCCTAAAAATTACCAAAACTTGTCCAAAATTATGTTTAGTGGATAGTGTGAATAAATGAAATGATTTAGAAAATATATAACAAGTTTTCACGTTATGGGTACTACGCAAGTATATGTATCGTTTCAAGAAATAAAAGATTTTTTTTAAATAAACCAGTATCGATCTCATAGAAAAAGTGTAAATTTTCATATTTAACGTGCAGAAATTCTATTAAAATTGCAAACTATAATAGGAGAACAATGTCAATATGTTTGCAATGGTTAAAATTAAATTTAAGCAAGAAATAACAACTAAATTTGAAAGTTTAATAAAGTTGAAAATACTAATAAATTTTAAAAACGAGATTGGATTTTATGAAAAGATCTTTCTCCTTGCAAAGAGATGTTAATCAATGTAGGATTTAAATGATTAAAAATATAGAATGATGCATTATAAAAAATAGGAGCATTCATATTCTTTACCTCCTCTCGGTGCTAGCAAAGAACATTGACTAATATAAAGTTTATCTCTAGCTTGTGTAGTAGTGTTGAGTAGATTATGGTCTCTCACCTCCAGATTACCCACTGTGTCCTCTCTATGGGACCTCTTAGAGACCCTTACGATCCAAAATCTAAATTAAATTGATAAAAAAATCTAGTATGTCACCCTAAAAATATAAATTCTACTCCCATCAAAACTTATCTTCCTATCTATTTGCACCCCTCTCGGGTGATCGCGACGGCTCTTTCCAAAGTGAAGTGTGGTATTCACAAGTTGGGTAAAATCTTAGCCCTCTAGGGTCTTTATGTTTTTCAACGGATTTTAACATCATAAGTGACCAACTTGCAAAGTCAATGAAGAATCAGTGAAAATACTGTCACAATTTTTAGAATAAAAATAAATCTTTAAATTATTCTATTCCTACAAGATTAATTCCCATATGCAAGGAGAAAGAAACGGAGTTACTCAAAATTCAAGGAGTTAAAGAAAAAACACATAATTTGTATTGAAATCCAAATCTTAACACAAAAACTTAAACACAAATACAAAGTACCTTATGTTTTCTCCACAAGCAAATTCTAGAGTCGCTTTCTAGTAATCTCCAAACTCTTACATAAACTCTTACTCACACACACTTATACACTCTAAAAAAAACACTAAAAATCTACCAATTCTCTCTAAAATCTCTTCAAAATTCTTCTCATTTCATGCACAAACTTGCTCATTAAATAAATCTCTAAAAATAACCAAGGGTTACTTCAAGCACCCCTTTAAAATTCGATCAAATTCAATGTATCTTCCATAAAGGTAGTTACTGGCGCTATTGCACCAGTTTAGGGCACTATTGCACCAGTCTGGGGCGCTATAAAGCTCATTTCGCTCGTCTGGTGGTGCTATAATGCCAAGGGTGGCGCCATAGCACTGCACAAAATACTTCAATTTTGCTCAAATTTTCCTTCATTTTGTCCAAATGTCAATTCCATAAACCTAAAACCAAAAACATGCAAAATACCTTCCCTTAAAGTGCAATATCATCAAAAATGTACATACATTGCTCATAAAATGTGCACTACAAACAGGTAATTTTGAGGTGGATCAATTCCCCTAAACATAAATGTTACTTGTCATCAAGTAACTCCTTATACTGTGTAAAAACTTATAACTTGTGGTAGTGAGTTTAACTTAAAGATTTCTATAGTTTTTATCTTATAAATGCAATAGTGAAACTTTAGAAAAAAATTTAATAACTCAGGTTAAAATAAAATTTTAAGAATATATATAGTCAAGTCTAAGAGTTCCGATTTTTATCCGTTTCAAGAATAACTGCAATTTTTCATAGTGAGGATACTTAGAAGTATTACAGAAAAAGAGTCTCATGAAAACTTTATTAGTAATGGTTTTAATACTTTAAGACTAATTTAGAAATGTAATTAAGTTCATTTCTTTAAGATGATTCAAGTGGAGCCAACTTTTGATTAGGCATCTCCTCAAGCTTCTCCTCACATATTTTCTTTTTTACTTTTCTTTTTCTTTTGATTTTTCTTTTGTTTTTTTTTTAGGATCATTTTCAATCCTTTCCTTTTCTTTTCAGGTTTTGTGAGGATTAATATATCTGGATAGGCTTTAATGATTTTGAATTCCACCATCGTCTACTTAAAGTTAAAAATATCCCACATTTCCTTACTTGACTAATTTGTATTAGCTTTAAAAAGTTTTTCATAAAGTCTCAATTATTTTTTTTAAAGTGTAAATCTAAGATCATAATTTTGTAAGAAATACATATTTTCTTTACTTTAAATAGTAAAAGCATAATCTTAAACTCTTATAGTAAGTATCTTAACTGTAGAACTAACCTTTCTTATTAAAAACTTTTACTTAGGTTTTCTATAACATTCATAAAATCAAAAATATAGTTTTCTAAAGCTAACCCTACATACTACAGGTTATATTAAAATATTTTTGAAAATACAGTTCTCTGAGGACAAATATTGTTTAATTCTTAAAAAAGTTTTTTCTCCCTTCGCCCAAACTTAAATATTTAATTAATTTAAAGCACAAAAGTTCATGGAAAATTTTGAAAGTTTAAAACAGGAGAACAATACAGGTAAAAGTAGTAAAGTCTGGTGTTGAATAGTAGAAAATCTAAGATCAGCATGTATAACAATAAGAACAGTAAAACAAACGGATACAACACATTAGTTTAATACAAATGTACACCTAAGCACAAACAAAGCACAACACTCCAATACAATTACAATAAATATCTAACAAAATAAAAATCACATATAAAAACAAAACAAAGGAAAGAAAACAACATACTACACATCATCTTCCTACTCCTCCTCCTCCTCCTCCTCCTCCTCCTCCTCCTCCTCCTCATCATCATCATCATCATCATCACCATCATCCAAACCTACATCCTCATCCATTTCACTAGTCCCATATGGTGTAAAATTGGGGCCAGTAGGAAATTCTACTGAATGATCACCCCTCATGAATTTAACCATAGCCTCATGAAAAATAATATCAAAATCATCTCAACTCTTTGTATACTCATCATTATGGTACATGCGAGCTTCTATGCCTTTCATTTGATTCTATAATGATAAAATATCTCCTTGTTGTATAAATAATTGCTCCAAAACAGTGCCCAAATAAGTAGTACCAGAAGTGGAAGCTCTAGAAACATAAGTTGTAGTAGAACCTGAAGTAGAAGGTATGTCAAAACTATACTTCTAGACCTTGTTCTAGAATGTTTTTCATACATCTCCTCTCATGTCTCATATTTAACTCCAGATTCAATACACATGGTTGAAATGAGAGAAGGGAAACACATACATCCTGTAGTTCCTCCTCTTGAGGAAATAAGCATGTTATTAAATCAAAGAACCAATGGCAATGGGTTTCTTCATCTGAATGCAATAGTTCAATGTGGCTCTTTCTCGGGTCACCTCACTAAAATGATTATTTGGAAGCAATCTACTAGAAATAAAATAATTCCAAGCACGAGAATGAATATTAAGCTTAAAAAAAAAAAGTTTACCCGACATCCATTCCTTATCTTCCAAACTCCATTTCCATCAGTAACAAATCCTATAATTTCATGAAGTTCAGCATCAGTAGAATTAATCTTACTATAAAAACTGGTAGGAACACCATGCAACTTATAAAAGTGTTAATCCAAATAGGGCTAATATCCACATATTGTCCTCTCATGAATACCAAATGATCTCATTCATCAGGCAAATTAGCATAACATTCATACCTCACAGAAATCACAACAACATCAGTGAAGTAGCAAAAATTCTCCCACTGTCGCTCAGTAATCAAATATTCAATTTCTTTGATTGCAGATCTTCATATTTGTCCCACACTTTGCACTAGAGAAATTATCATAATCAAACATTGCCTTTCACTCTCCTCTCTTCATTTTAAGAGCCATGATAAATCTAAAAAAATTCAATAAAAATCCCAGTGAATCCCAAATGCAACTTCAAAAGGCTACAACAAACACATTCAAAACCAAATAATAATTCAACCATGGATTTCTCACTATTTTCATCAAATTTTGAGATTTTAGGCCTAACCCACAATGTGGAAGAAATCCATGGTGAAATCAAAAATTTTCAGAGACAATATGAAGATCTTACCCAAAGAAGATGAAATCTAGAGTTTGAAGTCCTAACTCTAAGCCAATTTAGAACAAAGCCAAGGCCTAATGGAGCAAAGTGTGAATAAGGAAGTGAAAAAGACAAACCCGGGGCAAAAATGGCATAACAGGTGGTCCGGACACTTAAAACTGCTATTAGGTTAGTTCAGCACTATAGCGCTGAGTCGTGGCGCTATAGCGCCAAATAGTTACGTTTTAGAGCCATTCAAACCCATCCAGATTTTAAATTTTGTTTATATTTTAAAATAGAACAGAAAATCTAAGATGTTCAAAGTCTAATATTCCAGTTTTAATTGTCATTCTGAAAGTTATTAAGTTTTTCGTCATTCCAAATTTTAAGTTCGCAACTACCAATCCAATCATTTCAAACACATAAAACCAACTTCTAACAATAGAACATAACTGATTTTCTTATATTAATAATAAGTTTAATACAAATGACACAACATAGGTTTAATTCAATATCAATACAATAAATGACAAACAATCAGAAGTGCCAGAGCCATTACACACCACACATAAACACTAAAAACTAACATATTTATCTATCTAATAAACCATCTAGGATTAGTTATGAACAATGTTGTCACCCTCCTTTTCACTCTCCAAAAAATTACAGTTAAAAGAATGACAAAAAGGAGCATGACGAAACTCCGATGCAACCTTATCGTCAATCCATTTGTTGTTGATGTACATACTTTATATTATTGGAAACACCACAGATTATTGAATTGATTTTCAGTTGCCAATCAAAATTCTCAAATAGGATGAACAAATCTTGGTACTTGGTATTTAGTCAGGATATCTCCTCTTCAATTTTTCTAAGTTTTTTCATAAGTCGCTCCAAACTTATGCAAGAAATCCATTGAATATGACCTGAGCATCCTCATGCATCATCTTCTTGTCTTAAAATCTTCCATTGTCATTACTCTTCATGATCTCTAAATTAGAATGAATTTCCTACTCTCAAATCTCTCCAAAATTATTAGAAATATCGAATTGATGCCTTCATTCCTGTTCTAGGTAGTTTTGCAGAGAAGAAGATGGCATAAAAACTAAATTTTGGGCGTTTTAGAGGAGATAATCAAACCGTGGCGCTATAACGCTAAACCAAAATTCTCAGATGTTAAATTTCTTTCGTCACCTCCTCAATTCCATCAATATAATAATGTTTTTTGCCAACATAATCATATAAGACTCAATATCACTTCATATTTTCATCAACACATTAAACAATAATCCACACCGATAACTATGGGTTGCCTCCCACAAGGCGCTTGGTTTAACGTCGTCAGTCTGATATAACCAATGTTTTAATCAGTTTGACCCAACATTAGGATCTCTACAATGTAAGATTATCTCCACTTATATATGCTCTTAATTTGTGTCCATTTACCTTAATTACTCTTCTAGTTTTAGGATCTTCAATATCAATAGCTCCAAAAGTATGAACTCTTACAATAATAAATGGTCATGAGCATCTGGACTTAATTTTTCCTAGAAATAATTTCCATCTTGTATTATATAACAGAGCTTCTAGTCCAGGCTCAAAATGATTTTTTCAAATTTCTTCGATAACGTCTCGTCTCAACTTCATTTTCTCCTTATAAATTATGACATTCTCATAAATTCATTTCTTGTTTTCATCAAGCTCATTTAGTTGCAATAATGGTTTCTCTCTAGCATCCTTCAGATTATAATTAAACTCTTTAATAGTACAATAAGCTTTATGCTCCAATTCAACTGGCAAAAGACAAGCTTCCCCATATATGAGCCTATATGGTGACATTTTTATAGAGGTTTTGTAAGCAGTCCTATAAGCCCATAATGCACTATCAAGTCTAGCAGTCCAATCAGTCCTATTAGGATTTATAATGTCTTCCAATATTTCTTTAATTTCACGATTGGATACTTCTGCTAAACCACTGATCTGAGGAAGATAAGTTGTGACAATTCGATGTTTGATCCCATTCTTTTGAGTTAATGTTTGAATTATTCTATTCTTAAAAGGATGTCCCCCATCTGTAATGATTACTCTAGGCATTTCAAAAGTTGTAAAATATTTTTCTTAAAGATTTTTGCAACACTCTTAGCATCACAGTTAGGTAAAGTGTCTGCTTCAATTCATTTAGAAACATAATCCAAAGCTATCAAAATATAAAATTTTCCAGAAGACGGAATGGTCCCATAAAATCTAAACCTCAAACATAAAAAATTTAAATTTCCAAAGTAAAATTTAGGGGCATTTCATTTTTTCTAGAAATAATGCCTACTCTTTAACGTTTATCACATGATTTTATATAAGTATTAACATCTCTAAATAATGTAGGCCAATAAAATATATATTGTAAACTCTTAAATGCAGTCTTATCAACCCAAAATGTCCCTTAGAATCTGATTTATGACATTTCTGTATAATTTCTTGGGTTTCTTTCATCGGTACACATCTTCAAATAACTAAGTCCCTATATTGTTTATATAAATAAGGGTCATACCAAAAGTAAAATTTTGAATCATTAATGAAATTTTTAATTTGGCGGCTATATAATTCTTAGGGTAAAACGTTACTAAGTAGTTAACTTTTCAGCATTGTCGGCATATTTTTTAATTTATGTGCTTTGTTTTGAAAAGAGGTCGCCTACAGAAATTGTGCGGCTTACTTTAGGTTTAATTTAAATAAATAATTTAAAAAAGTAAAATTTGATTTTGAAAATAATTTTAAATTTGAAAATTTTAAGATATGAAATCAAACTGATCTCACATCCCGAATAGTTTATATAAACGAGCACCACATCACAAACTATGTACCTATCCCGAAGAATAGACACATTGTTTCGATGATGGGGCTCGATTAAATAAACTAGAAGATTTGTGACATCCGTTCTGGTCCGCGAACCAATTTTATAAGTCGACAAATTCCCTATTTAATATGAAAACATTAAACAGTGGTTTATATTACCCAGGTTCTTAAAGTTCCCTATAAGGGCAAGCCCCTATAGTTAATTACATCTTAAGTGACGGAAATCACCTAAGAAAACTCTCGATAATAATCAGTAGTTCCGCTCTCAAGAATTTCAAAGTTTAAGTTTTCAAGGGATTGAATTTTGGAATTTCAATAGGGAATGGATTAAATTTGGAACATTTTATTTTAGAGTCCAAAGGAAGAAGGGTAGGAGAAATCACGTATCCAAAGCGAACTTTGGTAATTTCCCGACTATCCTATTGTTTCGCTTCGAATTTAGGAAAGTCCTAATGTTTATTTAGTATTTTGATCCCGCCAATTTTAATTAGTTAGACTTATATTCGTATGATAAAATCATACAAATAGCCTCGAAGATGTGAGGGTTTATATCGTATCGGACGACTACCTCGGAAATCCTAAGACCTAGTTAGGGCTTAATTTATATGATATGATCATGCAAATGCCTAACGAAGAGTCGAGGATTTATGTCGCACTGAGCAAACTACCTCGAAGTCCTACGGCTTGGTTGTTTAGTCCTAAGGAAAGTTTTCATCGATGTAGATTTCGGCTTTGCCGACGACGATGGCCGTGCCGCCCACCATGCTCCGAGCTCCTTGTTGTTGCAGAGGTTTAGTTTTAGAAGTCATAAATCGTGAGATGAGAGAAGTGTTTCGTTTTAGAGAAAGTCTTCATTTCCATGTGTCTTTAATATTTTAATTAAAACAGGTCTTAAAGTTGATTAAACGGAACCGATTAAGATCCCACGGTTCCGTCATCCCAAGCACCGTTATTTTCATCGAATTCACTTAAGTACGGATGAATTTGCTAAACTCAATTAAATGAGTTCCGCACTTTCATTTAGCACCGTGGAAATCCCGTTAGCAACACGTGGGTTACATCATCCGAGGTATTCCCGATCATTCAATGAGACGTTTTAATTTAGTTGTAGTTGTAGTTTTGTTGTTCGTTTCGTGATTAAATTTTGAGTTGTTTTATATTTTGAATGTTGTGGCGGTGAATTTTATCTTGTAGTGTCTTTTAATTTAGTTATGGGTTTCGGCTTTGGTTTCGTCCTAAAGGTGTAGGTTTTCATGCAACTCGTTGTTTATCATGCAAGAAAAGTAAGTGCGATGCGATTAAATAAATTGCAAAAGAGTAAATCGCAATAAAATAAAAGCGTACCCTGAGGGTCTTCCCGTCATCCCAAGCCGCACTTAAAACACGCTTAGAATATTTAAGCATTTAAAGTAAGTTCCTAGGTAAAGCTAAGAGAAAGGTTATGGTTTTCTACCAAGTTCCTAATCCTATAGCTTAGTCATTTCCTATGACGTCTAGGTTCTTCGTATTTTAGTTTGAGGACGATTTTCTTCATCAAAGAACAACTAAGTTCAATTGTTCTTATAAATATCCTATCATATTGAGGAAGTGCTTAAGACGAATCTTAAACATCTTTTCAATATTTCTGTGATTGTTTTAAGTCCAAATGAATTTAATTACACAAATGAATTAATCGTCCGAGAGTTTAAGTTTTGTTGTCTCATTGAGTGAATCTAGGACATTTGAATATCCTATGAGCGAAGTAACACTTCTTTTAACACTCCTTTTAAGAGTTATGACATCATGAGCTTTCGAGGGCAAATGGATGTTCAAGTGGGTCGTGATTTAATTTTAGTTAATGGATTTAAGTTCGGAATAGTGTTCAAATTGTTTTAGATTTATTTTGAATTCTTTATGTCTTTATATTTAATT
The DNA here is from genome assembly GCA_022702705.1 of Papilionanthe hookeriana x Papilionanthe teres. Lineage (NCBI taxonomy): Eukaryota > Viridiplantae > Streptophyta > Magnoliopsida > Asparagales > Orchidaceae > Papilionanthe > Papilionanthe hookeriana x Papilionanthe teres. The sequence goes on along the minus strand of CM040427.1, from coordinate 70,772,283 downwards.
TAATTTAATTTAATTTAATTTAATTTAATTTAATTTAATGTGGTTTAATTTAATTTAATTTAACTTAAGTTAATTTAATGTAATATGATTTAGCTTAATTTAATTTAATTTGATTTAATTTGATTTAATTTAGTTTTAATTTAATTTAATTTTAATTTAATTTAATTTAATTTAATTTAATATAATATAATTTAATTTAATTTAATTTAATTTAATATAATTTAATTTAATTTAATTTAATTTAATTTAATTTAATTTAATTTAATTTAATTTAATTTAATTTAATTTAATTTTAATTTAATTTAATTTAATTTAATTTAATATAATATAATTTAATTTAATTTAATTTAATTTAATTTAATTTAATTTAATTTAATTTAATTTAATTTTATTTTATTTAATTTAATTTAATTTAATTTAATTTAATATAATTTAATTTAATATAATTTAATTTAATATAATTTAATTTAATTTAATTTAATTTAATTTAATTTAATTTAATTTAATTTTTAATTTAATTTAATTTAATTTAATTTAATTTAATTTTTAATTTAATTTTTAATTTTAAAGGGATTTGTTTTAAATAATTTAACTTTAACTTAATTTAATGATTAAATCTTTTAGCATTTTAAATCTTAAACTTGAATTACCATTTTAATTAGGAATTAAATATTATTGAGATGATTAATTTAGGGATCTTAAATTAAAGAACAAATCTCTTCCTAATGATATCCCTATTTTAATAATTCCAATTTTATTATTCTTCCAAATTTTAATTAATTATTTAATTAAGGTTTATTTCAATTATTTTAAATTGTTTAGTAGGTTTCTACCCTTTAATTATTTAAATTTCAATCATCCAAATCAGATCAGAATCAAATATTTTACCTATTAATTTTATTAAGCCTAAAGTTTTAATTAAGGGTTAAAATTTTAATTACCATTTTGCCCTTCAAGCCTAATAATTTCATAACTCACTAAATTGAGCTCACATGAATTTGAAATTTTTATGTGACTTCACTCATATGTCAATAAAGACATTAGAGGAGAAAATATGATTTTTCTGTATTTAATTTATTTATATAATTATTTTTGGTGGAAAATAAGGATTTCCAAGGAAAATTTAATAATATGACCAAGGGAAAGTTTCTGTCCTTAAGAAAATTATGGGACATTCCTAATGACCAGAGGACCACTTGGACCAATTTTTGTGATTTTTTGAATTATATTTTATTTATTAGAATTATTTTAAGCTCTGGGGTATTAATAAATTTAAAAATAGAATATAAGTTGAAAAATGAATTTTATAATTTTTAAAATTCTCTCTGATATCAAGGATTCCAGAGAACCAAATTTTATAATTTTCTGATTTTTCTTTGATTTATTATAATTATTTTAGTGAAAATGCTAGAAAATACATTTTTTTAATTTTAAAATTACCCTAAGGCTTTAAAATTTAATATCTCATTAAATAGACCTAAGAAAAATATGGGGTTTGTTCCTAAGTGATTATATTTCAAAATATAACATTTTGGTGAATTTTATTATTTTTGTGATTTTTAATTATTTTTAATTATTAAAATATTAAAATAATGATGAAAAATCAACTTTTTTAGAAAATTGAAACTTTAATTTTCTTAAATTCCCCTGATATCAGAGAGGCTCCAAAACCAATTTGGTGAATTTTTGAAAGGTATTTTGAAAGTTATGAATTTTTAAAGTTTGAAATGACTAAATGGCTTAATCAACCCATTTAGTAGGGCTAACCAAGTCCAATTGACTTGAAATTTTTATGGTGGATTCCTCTGATCCTAAAGGTCAGTGGAGAATTGATTTCAAGTCAATTTGATCTATGGTTAACTCTAATTAATTAAAGTCCAATTTTGGGTATTTAGGACAATTAGGGTTAATGCGAGTGAATTAACTCAAGTCCTATTTTTCCTAGGGTTCTCTGGTCATAAGGAACATCACCAAATTTTCCTAGAATTTATTTCACAACATACTAATTTTTGGAATTAAAATACTCAAAACAGCAACATGCATTGGAAAAATCAATAACTTTTCACAGAGGTGGCCTCTGACCTTGGAAAATTCAGGGAATGTTCCCAAGTTCGTAGGCTTCAAAAGCCCTATGGTCTCATGCCATGGTGAATTGTATGAATGCATGGAGAATTAAAACAATGCAGGGAGTAAATAATTAATTAAAAATAAAATACTTGGACAAAATTAATTAATTTCTTTTCCACATTATTTTCCTCCGTTCACCGAGCAAGAGGGTATTTTTATTTTATTTTTGTGATTTTTCTACACAAAGATATGGATTTTTAAAGTTCTCGTATTTAAATAAATCGAAAAATCCCTAATTTCCTACTTATCCACGCGGTGCCGTGTTAACCTCGGCACTCCGAAGGGGTACGTGTCGCGCCGTGATCGGGCGCCGCCATCCGAGTCGCCCGTCCCGGGACCCGCGGTTCACGTATCATTCTCCGGTCCGCGCAATCCGAACCGTCCGCTCGATACACGCGCGATCCAACGGCTCCTCGGTCATCGTCTACGACCGGTGTGCACCCGTGACCGTCAACCTTCTAACCCTAATTTCTCACTCGATTCTCAACGGATTTTTGTGTTCTTATGCTCTATGGATTCGTCTCGAAGAGACGAACACATCCATACGGTAAACATACATTGAAATCGATTCAAATTAAATGGAGAATCTCTCGTAAGCTCGGGAAGAGGAATGAGTTCATACCTTTGCTCGCAGAAGTGAAGCTTCGATCCGAGAGTTGTGTCACCTTCGATCGGGTCCAAGTAAGCTCCGGATGAAGTCCCTCGGCTCCGTGAATTGTCTAGCTATGAAAGTGACCACAGCCCGATCACAAAGCTTGGAGGCCGAGCAACCGGGTGGCCTCGGAGATGGGGCTTTCAGTGGGAAACTTCTCCTCTTGGTCCAGATGAAGGTGTAGGACCAATCAATTTGGGGATTGGCTCACTGCGAAGAAGTGTCATGGTTTTTGGGCTAAAGTTCGAGCTCAAAATCGAGCTCACTGGAGGGAATCGGGCTGGAATTCAGTGGGGATCAAGTGCTCTATGTGTGGAGAGTGATCTGGAGTGATTTTGGCAGAGTTTCCTTAAGGTTAGGTTCAGCACCTCCTTTGGCCGAGAGGGTGAGGGGTTTAAATAGGCATGGTTGGAGGCTCTCCCGGGGGAGTCGAGGGCCGGATCGGCTCGCTCTTGGCATGTGAAGAATGGCCATGGTGGCCATCGGGCATGAGGCGACTCGACAGGTGAGAATTCCAAGTTTGGGCTCACATGCGAGCTCTCGGCCCGGTGGTTTCCGGCGGCCGTGGTGGCCGGCCGGCCGTGGTCGAGTCACCCTCGAGCTCGGGTGGGTCGTGGCTGGAGGCTTGTGCAGATCAATCGGGCCTTGCCATGTGTAAAGGGGGTGGCTTGGAATGGAATGGGGAAGAGGGCATTTTGGCTTCAATTTGGTCAACCCATTGGTCTGGGTTGGGTGCACCTCCCCATGGTCTGATTTTGGGCTGAGAGGATCAGTTGGGTCAGCCAAGAGAGGATGGTGTGGTCTCTATCCAAATAATTTAAGTTAATTTTGGGTTATAGTGTTGCATTAAAGAGGTTAAAATGGCTTAAGGAAGGCTTAGGAAAGGACTCCCTCCACTTGCCATTAATGGCTTGGTGACAAGTCAAACCCCCCATGGCTTCATGTGGCTTGTCTATGGCTTCGTATGTGGCTTCGCATTTGGCTTCGAAAAAAGGTCGACTTGTTTCATGAAAAAGGGTTTTAGAAATATTTGACATTTAGGGGGTAATTTGACATGTGGCTTGATTTGGAATGGTTTAATTGATGATTTTGAAACTTAGGGGTGATTTTGATCAAATGGATGATGAGGGGAAGTGTCATGTGGGCTTTAGGATGATTTGGGCTTTTAAATTTTGAAGGAAATGGGCTTTTAGGAAGGTTTAAGGGAAGTGGGCTTTTAAGTTTAAGAATGTGTTCATGGATGAGAATCTTTGTAAAAGTTTGGGCCAAAAAATTGTTGGTTTTGGTTTAGGGATGTTTCATGAGTAATTTGAAATAGATTTAAGGTGGTTTGGGTTTGAATTGGGTTGAATTTGGGTTTATTTGGTAAATGGGCCAATGTAGGTCAAGTTGGCCTAACTTGGGCCAATGTTGGGCTAGGGTTGAAATTGATGTAAAATAAATGTTGTGAAATGTTTATGGGAGTGTTTCAAAGAGATTTTGACTTTGGTTGGGTTTTGATTTTGGGGTTTGGGTCTATTTGGGCTAGGTTTAGGTTTAGGTCAAATTGGGCCTCTTGATTTTGGGTTGAATTTGAGTGGGGTTTGGGTCAAAATCTTGGGCAAATCATGTTAGTTTTTTGTTTATGGGGATGTTAAGGAAGGTTTAGAAAAGATTTGGGGTTAATTGGAGTTGAATTGGGTGAGTTTGGGCTAAGTTTGGGTCATGGGTCCAAATTGGGCTTTAAGGCCAAAAGTGAAATTGGATCCAAATGTCAATCAAATTGAGCTTGTATTTGGTCTAGATTGGTGTTGGGGATGTTGAATTGAAGTTTAGAATTGAATTGTACCAGAATTTGGGTCAATTGGGTAGGTTTGGTTTGACATTGGGTTCACTTTGGGTTAAAATGGGTCAAATTGGGGGTTTTGATAAAAGTGGGGTAAATTGACGAAATTAGCCCATGGTGTAGTTGAACAAAATGAAATTGGGAATATTTGGGATTTTTTGGAATTTTCTGGGAATTTTCTGAATTTTTGGATTTTTTGGCTAAGAGGGGTATTTTGGGTATTTGGAGGGTATTGGGAGGTATTTTTGGAATTTTTGGTGTTTTTGGGTATGGATGATCAATTTGAGTGGTGAGGAAATGTTTAGGAATGTTTTTGGGGATTTTGGGTAGTTTAGGTGATTTTGCAAATTTTGGGCAATTTCAAGGGCATTTGGTAGGCTTGGCGGGTGTAGGGTCCTGGGGGTCAAAAATTGAAAATTTGGAAAATTGAAGATTGGGTGAATGTAAGTGGAATGAAATCATTTTTGTTGAGCCATGAAGCCATATCAAGCCCACATGAGCCATAAAGGGACTCATTTGAGGCATCCACTATGTTGTTCCTAACCCTCTTAGCCAAGGGCTTAGGGGTTAAGGACCATCCATGTGAACCACCTTCATGAGTCGGGAGGTCAAGTTGGGTATGGGTGTGGTTTTAGGGGGTGTGTGAAAGTGTAGTGTATAGGTGTAATGTGTGTGTAAGTCAGCCCCTTCACTGCACCGAGCCACCTGGCAGGCGCTCTAAGGCCAAAGAGTCCTATAGGAACTCATCCTTTAAAGTTCCACATTTGATCTCAACCCTCTAGGTGATTAGGGGTCTACAATCAAGTTTGTGGAGTTTGTAGGGAGTTAAGAAGTGGTTTGAATTTCTAAGTGGTGGGTCCCAATTCTAATCCTCTAGGATAGTCAAAGGAAAAGCCTAAAGCTAGATCCTAAGTACTAAAAAGAAGGAGAGAAGACCTCGTCAAAAATGAGGTCAACAAATGGACCCCTAATAGGTGTGGTGTGCTAACCAAGCACACCGAGAGTATTGGCGTTGACCGAAGAGATCAACAAAACCAACACAGATGTCCAAGTGACAAACTTAGGACGAAGTAGAAGAGTTTCACGTGGGAGTGTCAAGTATATCTCTAAGACTGGAGATTCCTGAACTCTCGCTGGGGAAGGGAAAAGGAGGTGAGTCCCAAATCACATGATCTGGAGGAATTTCGATTTAGATTTTCGTTTTGTATTAGTTTAAGTTTTGATATGTAAGTTTAGATTTTGAGTTTCAATTTAGATTGAAGTTTGGTTTAAAATCAATTTGAGAAAATTTGGATTTGAAATGAGAATTGAAACCTGGGTTCCAACCTCGGGATTGCAAAGAAAACTGGAATCGGGGTACCAGCCGCAGAATGAGAATCGGAGTTTAAGTGTTGATTGAAGGGGATGAGAATCAGAATTTAGGTACTGATCTCGAAAGTTTAATGAGAATTGAAACGAAGTTTTAATCTCGAAAGTTTAAAGAGAACTGGAATCCGGTTCCGCTCTCGAAGGTTTAAAGAGAAATGGAAACCGGTTCCAATCTCGAAGGTCTAAAGAGAAGTGGAACCGGTTCCAATCTCGAAGGTCTAAAGAGAAGTGGAAGCGGTTCCAATCTCGAAGGTCTAATGAGAAATGGAAACCGGTTCCAATCTCGAAGGTCCAATGAGAATGGAACCGGTTCCAATCTCGAAGGTCTAATGAGAATTGGAAACTGGTTCCAATCTCAATCTCGAAGGTTTAATGAGAATTGGAAACTGGTTCCAATCTCGAAGGTTTAATGAGAATTGGAAACTGGTTCCAATCTCGAAGGTTTAATGAGAAATGGAAACTGGTTCCAATCTCGAAGGTTTAATGAGAATTGGAAGCCGGTTCCAATCTCGAAGGTCTAATGAGAAATGGAAACCGGTTCCAATCTCGAAGGTTTAATGAGAAATGGAACCGGTTCCAATCTCGAAGGTTTAATGAGAAATGGAAGCGGTTCCAATCTCGAAGGTCTAATGAGAATTGAAGCCGGTTCCAATCTCGAAGGTCTAAAGAGAATCGGAAGCTGGTTCCAATCTCAAAGGTCTAAAGAGAAATGGAAACTGGTTCCAATCTCGAAGGTTTAAAGAGAATTAGAATTCGGTTCCAATCTCAAAGGTCTAAAGAGAAATGGAAACTGGTTCCAATCTCAAAGGTCTAAAGAGAAATGGAAACTGGTTCCAATCTCAAAGGTCTAAAGAGAAATGGAAACTGGTTCCAATCTCAAAGGTTTATTTGTGTGAAGAGGGATCCAGTCCCATGTCATCAGAACCAAATCGAACAAAGCTCGTGGCTCCGTGTCAATAGACCTAGTCGATCTCCATACAGGAAGAAAGGTAGGCCACAAAAGTCGAAATGATTTCGATGTGACGAGAAAGGTTTAGGGTTCCGAAATTGAAGTGTGGGTCTCTTGTGAGGAAGAGTTGTCCCGACGAGAGAATTTCAAAGCTTCTTGAGATAAATTTCGATTTGGAGTTGATTTGAAATGTTTGAAAAGATGAATTTAGAGTGGGATCCGATTTGAGTTTCATTTTCATTTTGTTTGTCCTTTAACTTTCCAAAAATTTTTTTTAGTTCGTGTATTTAATGTTCATGTGAATTTTATTTAGCGTTCACGTGGATTTTGAAGTTATTTTTATGTTTGGATTTTTAATGGAAAAATAATTCTCATTTATTATTTATATTTTTATTTTCTTCTTTTTGTTCTTTGTTCGAAGTTCGTTTAACTTTAATGGCGTTTCCAGATCAATTTGCACAAAAGAGGTGAAGGCCAAAAATGTGACATGGTCACTTTCATTCCAATCATGTTGAAGATACATCATACAACTCGATCCGGAATACATCTCATACAATCCATATAGACTCAAAACGGACTATGTATGATCTTTGTCGATCCATCCAAAAAGGTATCTGTCAAAAATCCATGTACGAATAGTGAGGTACAAGGTCAATAACATCACCTTCCAAGCCATCCTTGGCAAGGATTTCGTATGGATGTACGTTGGAGGTGTGATATTTTCCATGTAACTCACGGCTCGTAAGGTCGGAGGCTCTCTAGCTCCGGTGCAGCTGGAAGTGGTAAGGTGTTTTCCTGTCGTCCATCCTTCGAAAGTAAGCGAGATCCGCTTCACTGGTACTCCTGGTATGCAATGTTTAGCGACATCCGCTCCGTTGCCCTTCGATATCATGACGGAACCTACCGGTAATGGTATCTTTATCGGCCCTCGGAACTCACTCGGGCCTGCTATCCGGAGGTCGGATCCGAACATGATGTTACACCATTCGGAAAGAAAGCGTGCGGAAAGGTCTAACAAAGTCGTGATGATCTATGTGCGGGGAATGCAGTCACCCTTCTTGTAAATGTTAATGATGCAAGCTGTTGGGTATGCAATCTGCGCGCAGTACCCCATGTTATCATTCTTTTTACCATCCTTTTAATGACTAATGGCATTGGATCTACCCGGCCATGACGGAGTATCCCCGGTGGGTTTCCCTTCTGTCTTCCGCGAAGTTGTAGCAACATCCACATTGTATTGTAATTCTCCCCTTCCTCGGCATCCATCTCCGGGGTTCGAGTAAGTGTTTTCTCTTAAGCGGCCTGCTCGGCCCATCTTTTTCAAATCCCGGATGCGATCCACGATTTTTGTTGTTCGTATTCCGAGAATACGTACGTATGTAACTCGAGGCCTTCTAGTATATTGATCCTCCTGCCTCCGATTCTCTCGAAGTACTCAAAAGTTTTCTTTTGGACATTACGTATTCTTTCTAGCTCGTATTACGGGATAATTTGCAAATGGCGAGGCCCGGTAACGTCTCGTGGGATATATGGCTCAATCCCTTCACGTTCTCCCGCATACCTCGGCTCCTCGGGGATGATGTCCGTCGGGACATCCTCCGGGGTTGCTTCGCAACAAGGTCATGCATTACGGTGGCTTCATCCGGTGGCGTAGTAGCTTTCTTTCTTCCGTTCTTCTTGAGATTTCTCTGGTTTCTTCCGTCATCCCGGAGCCGGCCTCCTTCCTTCGAGTTCTGGCGAGCCGGTATCCTTGAAGTATATGCACCTGGCAGTAGCAAGCTGTCTCGTTGCGCTGGTCCGTTGCTAATTTAGTTAACATCTTGCGGATACGGCGATTTTTATTTCTTCGTTGAGTTCTCTGTGAGAGTAGCTCTTCGTATTTCCCGAGTTTACGTAGGCGCGGCGCCGACAAGCTCGCCCTCCGTTGTAGCGACTACGGACTTGATTCTCTTGTCCTCTTCGGTGTTTGTTTTTCCTTTCTTCTTCATTTGGATTGGTGGCTTGGGCCACCCACTTTCATTACTTGTCTCGGACTGGGCGGTTCCTCTCGATCAACCGGGACCCGGTCACTTTCCTCGTATTGCGAGCCCGCCGGTGCGAAGTACGAGTCGATCTCTATTATCGCTCCATCTTTCACCCTCTTTTCATCGAGTGCAAGGCTTACGCCATTTCTAAAGTTCAGGACCAACCGCCCGTTCGACATTTCCCTGCGAAAAGACAAGGAAAAGGATCAGGGGCTGTACTAAGAACAAGAACATTAAGAAAATGTTTATTAAAGACAATTTTTTTTTTATATATTTTTTTTAAATTCAACGGGAATGGAGTAGGAAAGGATCAGGAAAGAGATTTTGATTTGGAAGAGAGAAAACAAAGAAAACTTTATTATCATGATTTTATTTATTTTAGCACATTTTTTTATTATTTTGGGTTCGGACCCAGTCATAAGTAATTACTTCACCCGTGCTTCTAGGGATGGAAAATTCATTCCTTCGAAACATCAGGTAGCGTAATACTTTTTCAAGTATCGTCCATTGATCGGAAGCATATGTCGTTCTCCTTGGCAGTTCACTACCTGGTAGGAGCCTCCTGAGTAGACTGCCTCAACTACGAACGGTCCCTCCCAAGTGGGTTCGAATTTTCCTCCTATCTTGCGGTGTGCGAGAATAGGTCTCTTGAGAACGAGAACTAAGTCACCAACTTTGAAGGTTCTTGGGCGGACCAGTCTGTCATGGGCTTGGACCATCTTAGCTTGGTATAGTTCTAAATTTTCTGCTGCGCTGCAAGTCTTTTCCCTTCCAGGCTTTCCAATTCTTCTAGTAGTAATTTGGCATTCTCTTCTGTCGTGATTTTGTTTGCTAGCTGCAATTCGAGTGAAGGAAGTCTGGACCTCTAAGGGTAACATCTGCCTCGGACCCATACACCGGAGCGTAAGGTGTAGCTTGAGTAGGAGTTCGAAGGTTCTCCGGTAGGCCCATAAGGCTTCTAACAACTTCTCGTGCCAATTTCTCTTATTATCGTCCAAAGTCTTCTTTAAAATTTGAACGAGAGTTTTATTAAAAGCCTCGACTGGGCCGTTTGCTCTTGGGTAGTAAATTGTTGAATATCGCCGGTCGATTCCGTGTCTCCTTACAAAATTGTTGATTTGCGTGCTTCGAATGCCGACCCATTATCCGAGATGATCTGCGCTGACACCCGAAACGGTAGACAACTTGGTTCTTGAAAAATTGTAGCACGTGATGTGCTTTCACTTCTCTAAGTGGAACTGTCTCTGCCCACTTGGAAAAGTAATCTGTGGCCGCAAGAATGAAGCGATGTCCTTTTGACGACGGTGGTTCTATTGGACCTACTATATCCATGCCCCAACATTCAAATGGCCATGACGCAATTGTCGGATGTAGCACATTTGGAGGTTGGTGTAGAACCACTCCGTGCACTTGGCATTGGTGACAGCTCTTGGCGATTTTCATGCGGTCGGTCATCATCGAGGGCCAGTAGTACCCTAGTCTTTTAATTTTCATTTTCATCTTCGGACCCGACTGGTGAGCGCCACAGAGTCCTGAATGCACCTCTTTAACGATTTCACGAGCCTCGGACCCGTTCAGGCATCTTAGCCACATTTGATCGAAAGACCTTCTGTATAATGTGTTGTTTATTAATGCGTAGGACAGAGTTCTTTTCTTGATCCGATGGGCTAACGACCTATCGTCCGGTAGTTTTCACGCTTGCGAGTGTCTCATTAATGGTCGTCGCCAATCTTCCGTGTTTTCTCGTCACTGCTTGCAATTGATCCTTTTTCTTTTTCGATTTGTGTATTGTGTCTATGTCGAGTTGTGATAGGACTCGACGTCCGTGAGCCGACACTTCCACTGATTCATCTTGCAAGCAGGCAAATTCTTTTGCGAGGCGGGCTAGCGCATCTGCTAAAGCATTTTCTTTTCTGGGAATTTTGTAGATCGTCACATTCGGAATCTGTTCCAATAGCTGTATGGCATACTTGGAAGTATTGCTCGAGTCTTGGTTTTAAAATTCTGTATTGTCCGACGATTTGTTGAATGATTAATTGCGAATCCCCGTAGATGTTGATGTCTGTTATCCCCATTTGAATAGTTAATTCCATTCCGTTATGAGGGCTTCGTATTACGCTTATTTGTCCACGGCTCCGTCGAGTGGTAGGAGTATCTTAACATCCCCGCTCCGGTGTTATAAAGATTAATCCGATCCACTGCCTTACCGGGTACTTATCACTTGCGATTCTTCGTCTTTGTGTGCTCGAAGATGCTCCGTCGAAATATAATTCCCAACGTCGATCATCGGGGTCTTCTAGGTTCATTATTTGTTCATCCGGCAAGTCGTCATTGAGAGGCGATTCTGCCGGCAAAGGGTGTGCTTGCGAGGAAGTCCGCTAAGACTTGTCCCTTTACGGCACGAAGAGGCACGAAAGTTATATCGAATTGCAATAATATCATCGACCATCCGGCAAGTCCGCCGGAAAGCGTTGGACGGGTCATCAAGTATTGCAACGGATTAAATTTCGAGATCGGGTTGACCTTATGAGAAAGCATGTAATGCCCGAGTTTTTGAGCGGCGAAGATCGGGGCCAAACGAGTGCTTTTCAATTGCAGGATACCTTATTTCCGTCGGCGATAAACGACGGCTTAGGTAGTAAAGAGCATTTTCTTTACCCTCATCATTGACTCAGGCTAACGAGGCTCCGAGAGAGTCGTCTAAGGCCGCGGTATAAAGTATTAGCGGTCTACCTGAGACTGGGGCTGCTAAGACAGGAGGTGTCATTAAATATTGTTTAATGTCCTCGAAGGCCCTCTGGCATTTCTCTTCCCAAATAAATTTGACATCCTTTTTAACTAGTGTCGAGAAAGGTCGACACCTACCGACAAGTTTGAGATAAAGCGTCGAAGATATGCCGACTTCCCTTGAAAAGATCGTAGTTGTTTTAAGGTTACGGGAGGTGGCATCTCTAAGATAGCTTTAATCTTTTCCGGGTCGATTTCAATTCCACGATGTCGGACAACGAATCCTAAGAATTTCCCGGAGGTGACGCCGAAGGCGCATTTTAAGGGATTCATCTTAAGGTTAAATTGTCTTAATCGTTCAAAAACAATTCTCAAATCATACAGGTGGTTTTCCTTTACTTTGCTTTTGATGACCACATCGTCCACGTAGCATTCGACTTGATTGTGGATGAGATCATCAAAAATTCTTGTCATTGCTCTACGGTAGGTTGCTCCTGCGTTCTTCGGTCCGAATGGCATCACTTGTGTAGCAATATACCCCGATCGGCGTTCGAATGCTGTAAGTGTTTCATCTTACGGAGCCATTTTTATCCGGTTGTATCCCGAAGATCCATCCATGAATGAGAATATTTCATGTGTTGAAGCAATGTCGATCATTAATTCGGGATCGGTAGAGGGAATTCATCTTTCGGACATGCCTTGTTTAAATCTACGAAATCAACACAAATTCGATCCGACCATTCTTCTTTCGATCGGTACCACGTTGGCTAACCAAGTCGGGTATTGTTCTTCACGGACAAATTTAGCGTCTATTAGCTTTTTAACTTCGGCTACGACTTGTTGTTCGATTTCTAGACGCATTCTTCCGGGACCTTGTCCGACTGGAACCGAAGCGGGATCTACCCCTAGCTTATGGATCGCGACCTGCGGAGCTAAACTCGGCATCTCATCGTAGCTCCAAGCAAAACAGTCTTTAAATTCCATTAATAATTTGATTATTTCTTCGGAGTCTTCTTTATTGAGTAAGGAGCTAACAAAGGTAGGTCTAGGTTCTTCGCTAGTACCTAAGTTAACTTCCGTTAACTCATCTATCGTAGATTTGATCTCTTCTTCGAATTCTGGTGGAGCGTTTCCAATTTGCAAATCTTCGAGTTCTTCTGCAGTTTCCATGCAGTTTTCATTAGACTCGCAGGTGACAACCAAGCAAAATTCAGTATCGTTAACTGATCCTACTGTGCCGAATCCGAGACCATGTTTTGAGTTGGGTGGAAGACCGGAGTTATTCCATAAATTTTCAAAACGTTGTGATTGACCTTTTGTCCATTGTCGAGGTAAGAAACCACGCTGAATTAAATTTTGAACACGGGGAGAGTACCACTCAAAAGGCAATTCCATTAATTCGATGAAGTAGCATCTTCAAATTGTACATTATTTTCGGTTTTGGAGGAAGGAGCACCACGGTAGAATTTGATGGGCTTTGCACCACCGCTACGTACCTCTTTGACCTCCATACCCTCGATCTTATTAGAATGGATCGGGGTCGGGGTCATAGTATGTACATAGTGGTTAATCTTCTCGTACATCGATTTATATTCTTCGTTTCTTTCATCTTCGAGAGGGATTCGAATTGCGGCTTCTTCCGACTTATTGTCGCTGCTTCTTGTTTGATTTCTTTTTCTTCTTCGAACTATCTTCCCAATAGACATTGATGGCTGGTTTCCTCGTCCAATCGTCCTAACGTCTCCGCCACGACCTCGTCCCCGGCCTCGACCTCGGATGTGAGTTGTGGAGAAACCTTCACCATCTCGCCGTAAGGGAGTGGTGAGTGATTGTCGGACTAGAACTTCGGGTTCTTCGTTGTCCCAAATTTCCTTTGCTTCATTTGTTATGGTATCTCTGGAGAAGACTGTTTTCTTCGGAGGTGCATAATAAGCTGCATCTTCATGGATTCCGATTTCATGTACGGAGAACGGTTGTAAGTCACCTTTAATACACTGTTCCCCTCTATCGTAGTATTTAATGCATTGATGTAGAGATGATGGTACCATCCTGTTTTCATGTATCCACTGTCGGCCCAGTAGAGCGTTGAATGACGTTTCTGAATCAATTATGTGAAATTTCGCGGTTGTCTTTGCTAAGTCACCGGTCTTCATTAGCGAGTGTTATTGAGCCGAGGGCTCTTTCTCCTTTACGGTTGAATCCTCTTAATAACATTTTGTCCGCTTCGAGCTCGCGAGCATCAATTTCCAAGTATGCTAGCGTTCGAAGATTCATTATATTGATTGATGCTCCTGGATCCACCAATACTGCGGAGAGCGTAAACTTCCCGATTGTAACCGAAATGTACAATGGTCGGTTGTGGTCCTGTCGTCCCAAGTAATAGGTCGTCGTCCGTGAAGGTAACACCTCGTTGTTCCTTTAACGAGCAAACCTCATCTAAGGACTCTCCGGCCATTTGAGCTAAGCAAATTTCCGGATCAAGTAAGGCCTTGATCAGAGCTTCTCTCATCTCCTTTGATAAGATGAGAGCGTCGTAGATGCTCAGCTTGGCTGGTAGTTTCCTAAGATGGGCTAGCACGTTGTAATCCACTTTGTTTCCATATGCCTCGTTGTCTTCCCGAATGGGTATTTCTTCTGTCGGGGTTGGTTCTTCCTGAACAACCACCTGCTTTCCTTTGTCCTTTGGACCCATTCTCGGAGGTAGAACTCTTCCACTTCTTAAGTTGACTTCGTGATTTCTTCGAATTTAGCATTGAGTTTGCTTGGTATCTCCTCTCGAACTGGAACGACAAGTTCTTCAGGATTAGCTTCGGAGTCTGAAGGCTTTAACTCTATTGTGATTGGAGTTCCTCGAAATTCGCAAATAGATTCGTTGCTTGTTGAACTCTCGTAGCCTTTCTGGTGGATGTCTTCTTCATCATTGTGATCATCGAGATTGTGTATGATTTGAGAATTGTTATTTGTATCGGAATCGACGTCCGGATTAGGTCGATCGTCGCTAGTTACGTAATCGTTAGAAACGATCAAAATGTAGCCAACGCCATAACCCTCATCATTATAAGATCCCACCGGAGTGGGCGGATAATCATACGAGTCGGAGGTTCGAGGGATTTCTCCCCGAATCGGAAACAACTATCCTAGGATAAGCAGCCCCTAGTCTAGCCTTAGGTGCCTTGGTCTTCTCTTCTTCGTCAATTTTCTTCTTTTCTTCAATTGTCTCTTGTTGAAGTGGTTCTTCTATCGCAAGTGATAGCGCCGGCTTGACAGTTTTCTAACTTTGAATTGAAGCTCGCACCGAAGCGGTTTGGATGCGATCCAAAACCTTCTTCGAAGACTTTGTCCAAGCGGTAGTCCATCCATCATTAGTCGCATAGGGATCTATCGGAACAATGAAATCCGTCGAGATAACATTGACGGAACCTCCTTTACGGGGTTCCTTCATGTATTCTTTCGGGATCGTTATATTCCCTTTCCGAAGATTGTCGTTGAGCCAACTTTTGAAGGTAATACAATCTTTTATCTTGTGTCCAAGCATCCGGTGGTAAGGGCAAAAGTTGGGATCACCTTTCTTGTCGACTTCTTCTGGTCTTTTAGGCTCTGCGAGTTGGAAATCTGGAGTCTTCATTAGGCTGCGGAACATTTTCGGCACTGCCTCATTCTTGAATGGATATTCCCTGCTCAGGAACTCCCTAAAAGTACGTTGTGGACGAGGCGGTTGTTCATATTGTTGTGATGACCGATAGCTGGGTCGGGGTTCTTGGTAATTCTGTTGAGTTCTTCGCGGCCGTTCGACGATATTTGTATCGGTTGCTTGCCTTTATCGACTCGTTGCGACGATCCGGACTTCTTTTCAAAAGTTTTCACGGACTTTGTTTGTCTGTTTTATCGGTGAAACTCAATTGCTTCGCCTCCTCTTGCAAGCTTCCGGCCTTGCTTAACAACTTCTCGAAAGTCTTAATAGTAAATCCCTTGAGGAGAAGTGCTATCGGGTCATGGATGCTTTTTAGTAAAATGCCAATCGCATGCTTGTTCTTGTAATCGTGGCTCACACTTCATACTTAGGTTCCTCCATCGAAGTATGTAGTCCACCAAAGTTTCGTTCGGCTTACGCTTCTCTACCACTAAATCACCTATAGTGATGTGGTGCTCGAGCTCCGGCAAATCGCTTGATGAAGAGGTTCTCTAATTCGAAAATGTCTTCACCGAATCGTTTGGTAATTCCGCATACCAATCAAAGGCGATCCACGACGAGTCGGCGACAAATTGTCGGAAGAGTAAAGCATCACTTCCGCCGGCATTGCAACAACTGGCACGAAAATGTGCAACATGTTGCCGAGGGTTTCCGGTTCCATCAAAGGTCTTGAACAGAGGTGGTACAAAGCCTTTCGGATATTGGACAGCGTCGAATTCTTCAGGGTAAGGTCTACCCGTCCGAATGGATGTCCCGCTCTTTGATTGTGCCAAGGCTTCTCGCACCTGCTGTTCCACCAAGCTCTTAATATCCTTTTCCGGAATCATACTTTGTGTTGCATCCTTCTTTAGTTGATCATCCCCGTTGACGGATGTAATCTCCTTTCCTCCGTCTACAATGTGAATGACTTCTGGGGGTGTTTCTCTTTGGGGTTGAACTTGACTTTGGAGAGTGGCTAAGGCTACAACCATCTCTTCCATCCTTTTTGCCATCTGGGCGATCGTATCATCTTTCTCTTGAAGCTGCCTCCTCATTACTTCCGGCTCCTCCCTTTCTGCGGCTGCAGGAGCACCTTGTGAAGTCGACGAAGCTCGTGTTTCAATCATGTTAATTTCTGCATACTCATCATCCATGAACTCTGACGAGTCAACTTCATCTCCGAACTTCTCTTCTCTTTCCCTTACTAATCGCCGAATATCAGTTCTTAGCTTTTCCATAGCATATTCTAGTGGTCTTTTCTGTATATCCTTGCAGGTGTCATATGATAACTGTCGAGTTTCTTTCTCATGAGTTCCCTTTACTGCGGTAGCACTTTCTTCGGACTCAAGTCTCCTGACGAGACTTTCCTTTTCTAGTCGTTGTTTCGGTCTTAACGGCCGGTAGTGGGACGCCATACCATCCTTCTAGCGACGAAGGTCCAGGACCGGATGGTCCGTCGGCTGAATCTTTGGAAGGTGGTATCCTCACCGATCCGTAAACTCGAAACAACAACGAGGTGGGCTAGCCTTCATTTTCTTATTTGGTTCTTCTGCAGCGATAGCAGATTCTACTCGCGGCCCAAGACGAGATTTGGCTGGCACCCGCCCTATTCTTCTTAAAATTTCCGACACAGGGCATCTTTCCTTCTTCGCTAACTTTTCAATCAAGTCTGTAATCGGGCAAGTGGTGTAACCCTAGCCCTCTTCTTTCTATTGTCGCTATATTATGCGGGTCGAGGTAACGTAGAAGCAATCCTGCGGACATTTTCATCATCAGCTGCGGCGGAAAGGGGATGGAATCTGCTCCCTTCCAAAAGGGGTGTATACTCAGACAATGGTATGTATTCAGGTAGTGGTGTGTACTCGGGAATTTCTTCTAGGAAAGCGACTTCGGCGGCTACGGCCTTCTCGGCAATCTTCCCGCCTCTGTTTCTCCTCCGAGTCCGTGTTAGGGGTGGAACCCTCGAGTCGGACCCAATTTCAAAACGAAGGTCTTGCACGGAAATCTGTACCCTCCACGGTAACATACTCGTTACAAATTTGAACTTCCTTCCCCTTCGGTTTGGCGGGAGCGGGGCGGGTGCAGAGATGACTAGACCAGTGGGGGTAGAGATAACGGTCCTTCTATGGACAGCGGTACTCCTCTCAGTTGGAACCCTCTGCAGAGGAGGAAATTCTTGAGTTGATTTAAGGTTGAACTCAATCATGGGTTTCTCAGCTTCTGACACTTTATCCATTAGTGCGAAAAGGGTAACGTCAGCGATCTTGACATTTGTGTTTTCGAATCCTTGTCCAAACCGGATGATCCCATTGTCGGGTAGTTCATCCTTGTAAACAGTGAAGTCCAGTCCATTGGTGAAGGAGAAAATCAGTTTTGGGGCTTCCATTTCTGCAAGGTAGATTCTGATTGTCAGCCCAAGTTATGCTTCTTCTCATCAGGACGAAAAGAAAGGAAACGAAAAGTGTCCGAACACATTCTTGTTCATGTATATTTGTTAAAAGAGTCATTCATTAGAGTGTTTGTTTATTTAGAACGGAATGTTCGAAGGTGTAGAGAAGGTAATGAATTTGATTCGAATTAGAAAGGAAAAGAAAGTCTTATGCAAGACTTCTCGACTCGAAGGATCACTCCTAAACTAACACCTATTGGGGGTCCACCCCACCTCGAAATGAGGTAAAAGGATCTCGGAACCTCTCTGTTTAGGGGTGTCTAAACGAGTGGCTCCTAGATCACGAGAGAATGTTGGCCATACTCGTTCGAGGTAGAAATGAACATGATATTCCAACGGAAAGAAGGGTAGTTTGATCCATTAGGGACATGGATACACTACCGATTTTTGAAAGCAGAACTATTTGATTAAAATGGAGAGAGGAACTATTCCCCAGCGGAGTCGCCAGAAATTGTCGGCATATTTTTTAATTTATGTGCTTTGTTTTGAAAAGAGGTCGCCTACAGAAATTGTGCGGCTTACTTTAGGTTTAATTTAAATAAATAATTTGAAAAATTAATATTTGATTTTGAAAATAATTTTAAATTTGAAAATTTTAAGATATGAAATCAAACTGATCTCACATCCCGAATAGTTTATATAAACGAGCACTACATCACAAACCATGTACATATCCCGAAGAATAGACACATTGTTTGATGATGAGGCTCGATTAAATAAACTAGAAGATTTGTGACATCCGTTTGGTCTGCGAACCAATTTTATAAGCCGACAAATTCCCCTGTTTAATATGAAAACATTAAACGAGGTTTATATTACCCAGGTTCTTAAAGTTCCCTATAAGGGCAAGCCCCATAGTTAATTACATCTTAAGTGACGGAAATCACCTAAGAAAACTCTCGATAATAATCGGTAGTTACGCTCTCAAGAATTTCAAAGTTTAAGTTTTCGAGGATTGAATTTTGGAATTTCAATAGGGAATGGATCAAATTTGGAACATTTTATTTTAGGAGTCCAAAGGAAGAAGGGTAGGAGAAATCACAGATCCAAAGCAAACTTTGGTAATTTCCCGACTATCCTATTGTTTGGCTTGAATTTAGGAAGGTCCTAATGTTTATTTAGTATTTTGATCCTCGCCAATTTTAATTAGTTAGGACTTATATTCGTATGATAAAATCATACGAAATAGCCTCGAAGATGTGAGGGTTTATATCGTATCGGACGACTACCTCGGAAATCCTAAGACCGGTTAGGGCTTAATTTATATGATATGATCATGCAAATGCCTAACGAAGAGTTGAGGATTTATGTTGCACTAGGAAAACTACCTCGAAGTCCTACGGCTTGGTTGTTTAGTCCTAAGGAAAGTTTTCTTGATGTAGATTTCGGTTTGCTTCGACGACGATGGCCGTGCTTGCCCACCATGCTCCGAGCTCCTTGTTGTTGCGGATGTTTAGTTTTAGAAGTCATAAATCGGGAGATGAGAGAAGTGTTTGGTTTTAGAGAAAGTCTTCATTTCCATGTGTCTTTAATATTTTAATTAAAACAGGTCTTAAAGTTGATTAAACGAACCGATTAAGATCCCACGGTTCCGTCATCCCAGCATCAGTTATTTTCATCGAATTCACTTAGTCCGGATGAATTTGCTAAACTCGATTAAATGAGTTCCGCACTTTCATTTAGACCGTGGGAAATCCCGTTAGCAACACGTGGGTTACATCATCCGAGGTATTCCCGATCATTCGATGAGACGTTTTAATTTAGTTGTAGTTGTAGTTTTGTTGTTCTGTTTGTGATTAAATTTTGAGTTGTTTTATATTTTGAATGTTGTGGCGGTGAATTTTATCTTGTAGTGTCTTTTAATTTAGTTATGGGTTTCGGTTTTGGTTTACGTCCTAAAGGTGTAGGTTTTCATGCAATCTGTTGTTTATCATGCAAGAAAAGTAAGTGCGATGCGATTAAATAAATTGCAAAAGAGTAAATCACAATAAAATAAAAGCGTACACTGGAGGGTCTTCCCGTCATCCCAAGCTGCACTTAAAACACGGTTAGAATATTTAAGCATTTAAAGTAAATTCTAGGTAAAGCTAAGGGAAAGGTTATGGTTTTCTACCAAGTTCCTAATCCTATGCTAGTCATTTCCTATGACGTCTAGGTTCTTGTATTTTAGTTTGAGGACGATTTTCTTCATCAAAGAACAACTAAGTTCGATTGTTCTTATAAATATCCTATCATATTGAGGAAGTGCTTAAGACGAATCTTAAACATCTTTTCAAAATTTCTAGGATTGTTTTAAGTCCAAATGAATTTAATTACACAAATGAATTAATCGTCCGAGAGTTTAAGTTTTGTTGTCTTGCTGAGTGAACTAGGACATTTGAATATCCTATGAGTGAAGTAACACTTCTTTTAACACTCCTTTTAAGAGTTATGACATCATGAGCTTTCGAGGGCAAATGGATGTTCATGTGGGTTGTGATTTAATTTTAGTTAATGGATTTAAGTTTGGAATAGTGTTCAAATTGTTTTAGATTTATTTTGAATTCTTTATGTCTTTATATTTAATTTAATTTAATTTAATTTAATTTAATTTAATTTAATTTAATGTGGTTTAATTTAATTTAATTTAACTTAAGTTAATTTAATGTAATATGATTTAGCTTAATTTAATTTAATTTGATTTAATTTGATTTAATTTAGTTTTAATTTAATTTAATTTTAATTTAATTTAATTTAATTTAATTTAATTTAATTTAATATAATTTAATTTAATTTAATTTAATTTAATTTAATTTAATTTAATTTAATTTAATTTAATTTAATTTAATTTAATTTTTAATTTAATTTAATTAAATTTAATTTAATTTTTAATTTAATTTTTAATTTTAAAGGGATTTGTTTTAAATAATTTAACTTTAACTTAATTTAATGATTAAATCTTTTAGCATTTTAAATCTTAAACTTGAATTACCATTTTAATTAGGAATTAAATATTATTGAGATGATTAATTTAGGGATCTTAAATTAAAGAACAAATCTCTTCCTAATGATATCCCTATTTTAATAATTCCAATTTTTTTATTCTTCCAAATTTTAATTAATTATTTAATTAAGGTTTATTTCAATTATTTTAAATTGTTTAGTAGGTTTCTACCCTTTAATTATTTAAATTTCAATCATCCAAATCAGATCAGAATCAAATATTTTACCTATTAATTTTATTAAGCCTAAAGTTTTAATTAAGGGTTAAAATTTTAATTACCATTTTGCCCTTCAAGCCTAATAATTTCATAACTCACTAAATTGAGCTCAAATGAATTTGAAATTTTTATGTGACTTCACTCATATGTCAATAAAGACATTAGAGGAGAAAATGTGATTTTTCTATATTTAATTTATTTATATAATTATTTTTGGTGGAAAATAAGGATTTCCAAGGAAAATTTAATAATATGACCAAGGGAAAGTTTCTGTCCTTAAGAAAATTATGGAACATTCCTAATGACCAGAGGACCACTTGGACCAATTTTTGTGATTTTTTGAATTATATTTTATTTATTAGAATTATTTTAAGCTCTGGGGTATTAATTAATTTAAAAATAGAATATAAGTTGAAAAATGAATTTTATAATTTTTAAAATTCTCTCTGATATCAAGGATTCCATAGAACCAAATTTTACAATTTTCTGATTTTTCTTTGATTTATTATAATTATTTTAGTGAAAATGCTAGAAAATACATTTACTAAATGGCTTAATCAACCCATTTAGTAGGGCTAACCAAGTCCAATTGACTTGAAATTTTTATGGTGGATTCCTCTGATCCTAAAGGTCAGTGGAGAATTGATTTCAAGTCAATTTGATCTATGGTTAACTCTAATTAATTAAAGTCCAATTTTGGGTATTTAGGACAATTAGGGTTAATCCGAGTGAATTAACTCAAGTCCTATTTTTCCTAGGGTTCTCTGGTCATAAGGAACATCACCAAATTTTCCTAGAATTTATTTCACAACATGCTAATTTTTGGAATTAAAATACTCAAAACAGCAACATGCATTTGAAAAATCAATAACTTTTCACAGAGGTGGCCTCTGACCTTGGAAAATTCAGGGAATGTTCCCAAGTTCAGTAGGCTTCAAAAGCCCTATGGTCTCATGCCATGGTGAATTGTATGAATGCATGGAGAATTAAAACAATGCAGGGAGTAAATAATTAATTAAAAATAAAATACTTGGACAAAATTAATTAATTTCTTTTCCATATTATTCTCCTCTGTTCACTCGAGCAAGAGGGTATTTTTATTTTATTTTTGTGATTTTTCTACACAAAGATATGGATTTTTAAAGTTCTGGTATTTAAATAAATCAGAAAAATCCCTAATTTCCTACTTATCCACGCGGCGCCGTGTCAACCTCGGCAGCTCCGAAGGGGTACGTGTCGCGCTGTGATTGGGCGCCGCCATCTGAGTCAGCCGTCCCGGGACCCGCGGTTCACGTATCATTCTCTGGTCCGGCGCAATCTGAACCGTCCGCTCGATACACGCGCGATCCAACGGCTCCTGGTCATCGTCTACGACTGGTGTGCACCCGTGACCGTCAACCTTCTAACCCTAATTTCTCACTCGATTCTCAACGAATTTTTGTGTTCTTATGCTCACATGGATTCGTCTTGAAGAGACGAACACATCCATACGGTAAACATGCATTGAAATTGATTCAAATTAAATGGTGAATCTCTGTAAGCTCGGGAAGAGGAATGAGTTCATACCTTTGCTCAGAGAAGTGAAGCTTCGATCTGAGAGTTGTGTCACCTTCGATTGGGTCCAAGTAAGCTCCAGATGAAGTCCCTTGGCTCAGTGAATTGTCTAGCTATGAAAGTGACCACGGCCGATCACAAAGCTTGGAGGCTGGAGCAACCGGGTGGCCTCGGAGATGGGGCTTTCGGTGGGAAACTTCTCCTCTTGGTCCAGTGAAGGTGTAGGACCAATCAATTTGGGGATTGGCTCACCGTGAAGAAGTGTCCTGGTTTTTGGGCTAAAGTTTGAGCTCGAAATTGAGCTCAGCTTGGAGGGAATGTGGTCGGAATTCAGTGGGGATCAAGTGCTCTATGTGTGGAGAGTGATGCGGAGTGATTTTGGCGAAGTTTCCTTAAGGTTAGGTTCAGCACCTCCTTTGGCCGAGAGGGTGAGGGGTTTAAATAGGCATGGTCGGAGGCTCTCCCGGGGGAGTTGAGGGCTGGGATCAGCTGCTCTTGGCATGTGAAGAACAGCCATGGTGGCCATTGGGCATGAGGCAGCTCAGCAGGTGAGAATTCCAAGTTTGGGCTCACATGTGAGCTCTCGGCCTGGTGGTTTCCGGCGACTGTGGTGGCTGGCTGGCCAGGGTCAGGTCACCCTCAAGCTCGAGTGGGTCGGGGTCGGAGGCTTGTGCGGTCAATGGGCCTTGCCATGTGTAAAGGGGGTGGCTTGGAATGGAATGGGGAAGAGGGCATTTTGGCTTCAATTTGGTCAACCCATTGGTTTGGGTTGGGTGCACCTCCCCATGGTCCGATTTTGGGCTGAGAGGATCGATTGGGTCGCCAAGAGAGGATGGTGTGGTCTCTATCCAAATAGTTTAAGTTAATTTTGGGTTATAGTGTTGCATTAAAGAGGTTAAAATGGCTTAAGGAAGGCTTAGGAAAGGACTCCCTCCACTTGCCATTAATGGCTTGGTGACAAGTCAAACCCCCCATGGCTTCATGTGGCTTGTCTATGGCTTGCATGTGGCTTGCATTTGGCTTGAAAAAGGTTGACTTGTTTCATGAAAAAGGGTTTTAGAAATATTTGACATTTAGGGGGTAATTTGACATGTGGCTTGATTTGGAATGGTTTAATTGATGATTTTGAAACTTAGGGGTGATTTTGATCAAATGGATGATGAGGGGAAGTGTCATGTGGGCTTTAGGATGATTTGGGCTTTTGAATTTTGAAGGAAATGGGCTTTTAGGAAGGTTTAAGGGAAGTGGGCTTTTAAGTTTAAGAATGTGTTCATGGATGAGAATCTTTGTAAAAGTTTGGGCCAAAAAATTGTTGGTTTTGGTTTAGGGATGTTTCATGAGTAATTTGAAATAGATTTAAGGTGGTTTGGGTTTGAATTGGGTTGAATTTGGGTTTATTTGGTAAATGGGCCAATGTAGGTCAAGTTGGCCTAACTTGGGCCAATGTTGGGCTAGGGTTGAAATTGATGTAAAATAAATGTTGGGAAATATTTATGGGAGTGTTTCAAAGAGATTTTGACTTTGGTTGGGTTTTGATTTTGGGGTTTGGGTCTATTTGGGCTAGGTTTAGGTTTAGGTCAAAATTGGGCCTCTTGATTTTGGGTTGAATTTGAGTGGGGTTTGGGTCAAAATCTTGGGCAAATCATGTTATTTTTTTGTTTATGGGGATGTTAAGGAAGGTTTAGAAAATATTTGGGGTTAATTGGAGTTGAATTGGGTGAGTTTGGGCTAAGTTTGGGTCATGGGTCCAAATTGGGCTTTAAGGCCAAAAGTGAAATTGGATCCAAATGTCAATCAAATTGAGCTTGTATTTAGTCTAGATTGGTGTTGGGGATGTTGAATTGAAGTTTAGAATTGAATTGGACCAGAATTTGGGTCAATTGGGTAGGTTTGGTTTGACATTGGGTTCACTTTGGGTTAAAATGGGTCAAATTGGGGTTTTGATAAAAGTGGGGTAAATTGACAAAATTGGCCCATGGTGTAGTTGAACAAAATGAAATTGGGAATATTTGGGATTTTTTGGAATTTTCTGAGAATTTTCTGAATTTTTGGATTTTTTGGCTAAGAGGGGTATTTTGGGTATTTGGAGGGTATTGGGAGGTATTTTTGGAATTTTTGGTGTTTTTGGGTATGGATGATCAATTTGAGTGGTGAGGAAATGTTTAGGAATGTTTTTGGGGATTTTGGGTAGTTTAGGTGATTTTGCAAATTTTGGGCAATTTCAAGGGCATTTGGTAGGCTTGGCGGGTGTAGGGTCCCGGGGGTCAAAAATTGAAAATTTGGAAAATTGAAGATTGGGTGAATGTAAGTGGAATGAAATCATTTTTGTTGAGCCATGAAGCCATATCAAGCCCACATGAGCCATAAAAGGGACTCATTTGAGGCATCCACTATGTTGTTCCTAACCCTCTTAGCCGAGGGCTTAGGGGTTAAGGACCATCCATGTGAACCACCTTCATGAGTCGGGAGGTCAAGTTGGGTATGGGTGTGGTTTTAGGGGGTGTGTGAAAGTGTAGTGTATAGGTGTAATGTGTGTGTAAGTCGACCCCTTCACCGGACCAGAGCCACCTGAGGCGATCTAAGGCCAAAGAGTCCTATAGGAACTCATCCTTTAAACTTCCACATTTGATCTCAACCCTCTAGGTGATTAGGGGTCTACAATCAAGTTTGTGGAGTTTGTAGGGAGTTAAGAAGTGGTTTGAATTTCTAAGTGGTGGGTCCCAATTCTAATCCTCTAGGATAGTCAAAGGAAAAGCCTAAAGCTAGATCCTAAGTACTAAAAAGAAGGAGAGAAGACCTCATCAAAAATGAGGTCAACAAGCATACCACAGAATTCTTCATTCATTAATCCCATATAATTGTTCATAAAAAAAATTCATTTATTTCACCATTAAAATTAACATTATTTTCTTGTTCAAACCTTAACAAATGATCAGCTATCTTATTGTCAGTACCTTTCCTACCCACAACTAGAAAATCAAATTCTTATATTAGAAGGATCCATCTAATTAATCATGGTTTTGCATCATTCTTCGTCATTAAATACTTTATAGCAGAATGATAATTATGCACGATACATTTGGATCCAATAAGATAAGGTCTGAATTTATCAATAGCATATGTCATAGCTAATAACTTCTTTTCAGCAGTAGTGTAATTAATGTGAGCTTCATTAAGGGTTTTACTAGTATAATATATCACTTTAAACATTTTATTGTGCCTTTGCCCTAAAACAACCCCTTTAGCATAATCACTAGTATCACACATTAATTCAAAAGGTTTGTTCCAATCAGGTGAAATAATAATAGGTGTAGCGATTAATTTCTCTTTTAATAAATTAGAGGCATTCAGGCATTCTTCATTAAAATCAAAGTTAGTATATTTCTCCAAAAGATGACATAAAGGCTTAAAAATTTTTAAAAAATCTTTTATATAACGCCTATAGAAACCAGCATATCATAGAAAACTTCTTATTCCTCTCACATTAGTAGGTGGTGGCAATTCATCAATAACATAAATTTTTGTTGGATAGGCTTTCATGTCTTTCTCAGAAAGCATATGCCCTAACACAATTCCTCCTACAAACATAAATTGACATTTTTTCCAATTAAAAACAATGTATGTTTCTTAGCATCCCTTGTTAAATGATCTAAAAATGAATTGAAAGAGCTTCCAAAAATGAGAAATAATCCATGAAAACTTCAATTCCTTTCTCAATTAACTCATGAAAAATTGACATAATACATTTTTGAAAAGTTGCAGGTGCATTACATAATCTAAATGGCATTCTCCTAAAAGCAAAAGTCTCATATGGACTAAATGTTGTATTCTCTTGATCCTCATGAGCTATAGGTAGATGATTTTATGTCATTGCAAGGGAAGGGAAGTTTTTAAATCTTGATTTTTCTAATTCAATTAGATTTAGTGTAATTAACTTAGGAGTAAATTAATAACATTAGTGATAATTTAATAGGTTAAGCGCAACTTGAACCAATTACACTTCCAAGCTAAGTCTTATTATAGCAGGCTAGAACCTTTCTTAAGCTTAATTAAATCATTCTCTGTGGGATCGATAATCCAGACTCAATAATTTGATATTACTTGTACGATAAGTGTACTTGTGTGAAACCCCTAGTGTGTAAATTTCACCTCAGCTGGGAAAAGTATTAAATTTTTGGTATGGTTGCCAGTGACAAAGGTGTAGTGCCACATTGCTGCACAATTCAAGTTCTAAAATTCATAATACTTATTTAATATTACAAGCAGTTCATCCATAGGCACGTTAGGTGAGAGTGTTGTCAATATGTTGTGATGTAGTTGTTGGCCATCTCTAGTAGTTCTACCAAGCACTGTGGCTCTACTAGCTCGAGGTCAAAATGAAATCTCTTCGACCTCACTCCTTGAGTTAGCACGACCTGGGCCATATCGGGCTTCATGTCATTGATGTCTAGCATTTCTCTCTAAAAGTGAGTGATAGACGACTGCAAGCTCTCGTTGGCTCCCTGCTTAAGTTTCCACGGGGATCGGGCACTCTTCTTAGACCAGTGCACTAACAAACTATGATAGAAAGAGTTGTTTAAACTCTGCTAAACAATTGATTACCCTCACGGGCATCCACCGAACCACCTTAATGCAACTGATCTCAACGCCATTAAGAAGAACATACACTTAGTTCATTAGAAATTTTCAACAAACATATGGAGATTTGAACAACGCAAGGTGGTTATTAAGATCCAACCATCCTTTAAATGGCTCTAAAACAAGCATCTTAAATTATGCAGAGGCTCAACTCCAAAAATTTATAGGGAGAAGGTGTTCTTCAGTTGCCTTTGTACATTGGTCAGTGCTAGTCAATTTTTCTCCTCCACAGTGGCAGATCCAGTGCTATTTGGAATAAACCATCCTCATGCTTTTCTTGGAGGTGGATCACCTTCCTTCCATTGAAGGCCGGTGGTTCCCCTTGAGATGGGTTGAGTGCTCTTGGTCATCTGAATCTTCTTCTGGAACTAGGGCTGATGCTAAGACAGCAACCGCTCTAAGTACTTCTACGGACAGTCTTGAAATCTGGTTGATGATCTGAGTTCTCAAATCGTGCAGGCTTTGTTGAATGAATTCTTCCATAAAATCTCGAGTGCATGTTGCTTTTTCCTATGTTCATCTGATTGGACTCTTCCTATAGTTGTTTTTGGGCTCCTCTTATTTTTACGACAAGTTTCCATGCTCACTGCACCTTAAAGGATGTTGAATCCAAATGTTTCCAGGAAATGCATCCAATAAATAGAGCACTATGCTAGGAAGTGATTATATATAGAGAGAGCACAGTAGTGGACAGTAAAAGAAAGTGTAGCCTTTATTCATGATATGACCCCCTATTTATAGGAATAGTGCCCAGTATTACGAAAGTACATAATTGCCCCTCATCATTAACTCTTCAGAGGAACTTTTTGGTAATTACATAATTTTTAAAATATAATAAGATAGGGGGACTGATTAGATCGATAGTAATTTGCTAACTGTCATGTGAGCCTTAACTTAATCGATATCTAATCTGAAAGAGAGCCTCTTATCGATCGTCCTGAGGGTTGATCCCTGCCCTGCGAAAAATCTCCTTGTATGTTCCGCCGATCGCTCGAACAAGACACCTACCTTCCCAACATTCAACTCAAGACGACGTCAACAAATATGTTTGATCGTCAATAACATCAACCTGAGCTATTCATCTATCTTGAGATCGTGTTGATATATTTTTATATATACAATATATATATATATATATATATATATATATATATATATATATATATATATGTGTGTGTGTGTGTGTGTGTGTGTGTGTGTGTTAGAAATAAAGTTTTGAATAATAAATATGTAAATATATAAGGATTGAGGGGAATGCATGTAAATCGTAGGAATAATAAGTGAGTAGATAGATTTTTTTTACTACTGTTAAAAGTTCACTTTCCCAGCTCCCAAAAACGTTCCCTTCCTCCCTAAAATCCGGTCAGCTACGAAATCCTATTCCATAGCTCTCGCACTTGGAATTTCCAAGATAAGGTTTAGCGAATGTTTTTAAATTGTGTCTTCTAATGCTCTAAATCATATTTTAATTTTAGGGGCCAACGTTCTTCATAATTTTTGTTAATTAAGTTCATTGTGCTTTGTCTCTCTTTCTTGAGTAAGTATTATAAGCGGATAATATATGTGTGGATTGATGGCATTGTTGTGGTATTTTGATGAATATCACTATAATATCGGCACAATATCATTAAATTCTCACCGAGATTGTCCATACATTATATTTTCGTCAATCCAAAAAAAGTTGGTAAAAGGTGGACTACTTATGAAATAGGCGATGGAATATGGCAAAAAGTAATATATATATATATATATATATATATATATATATATATATATATATATACACAGATAGATAAACAATACTGTTAGGATAATAAAAGTATAACATGAGAAAACCTCAAAGTTTTATCTTTTAAAAACAAATTATTATATATATATAATGCACATTACTACATATTTTTTGTAATATAGGAGCTGAAGGATACTAGTACTACAATTCTTACAATTCATTGTTTCACCCTCTATTCCATTTTCTTTTTGTTTTCCCTTCATTTAGCTTTATCATGTGGAATGAAGCACGGTGTCATGAACCTAAACTATTGACCAACTTATATAAGGCGGCCCATTAGACTTTGGAGGATTCAACAATGGTCTATAAGTCTCTCAACATATAAGACCTTTTGTGATAAAACTTACATCTTCGTGTGAAGTTCATGATCATGTTGATAATTATACTAACAAAGGTCTGTTAACTTTTACAATCATATATATATAATGTTATACATTATCACATTTTGAGACATCTAGTATTATAAGAAGCTTGCAAAGGTTGGTTAATTTCTTCTAGGATGGTGCACTCAATGGCACCTTCTATATACTTTACACACCAACGTAATGTGGACAAAACTATATCATGCTTATGTAACCATCACTATGGGGGAAACTGTGAATTAGTGTCAACAATCGATTTGTGAGTGATTAGCGTCGCACGTGGTCCCACTCCCAAAAGAACTACAGAGGAATTTGCATGCTAAATGGGTATTATAGCATTCGATTAGTGTCAGCTAATGCCGACGCAAACCGCAGTTGCCACTTCTTGCGGGAGCTCCTCTCCTTCGCTTCCAACTTTCCTTCATTGCATCTGAGATTTTCCCGCGATTCCAGCTCCGATTCACCCCTCCAACCTCATCCAAGATGAGAAATCTTCTTCCACATGTCTATGCTTTTGTTCAACATAAGTTCTCATATATATATTTTTTGTTAGGTCCGAGAATACATGGTTTTGCTCAAGTTTTTTCTTAATCCTTTGTTAGATTTACAATGTATCTGAATTTCTTGATTTTACAAAAGTTTAGAATGATATTTGCATAAGATCCAAAATGTGTGTAAATGATTTGTTAGATTTGAGATATATGAATACATTAGATCCGGGCTATGTATGTAAATATGTAAAATATGAAAATTTAGGTGTGAGATATGTAAATACATAAGAAATTTGTGCTATGTATGTAAATATGAAAATTTAGGTGTGAGATATGTAAATACATAAGATTAGTGCTTTGCATGTGAATATATAATTTTGAAAAATTAGGTGTGAGATATGTAAATACATAAGAAATTTGTGCTATGTATGTAAATATGAAAATTTAGGTGTGAGATATGTAAATACATAAGATTAGTGCTTTGCATGTGAATATATAATTTTGAAAAATTAGGTGTGAGATATGTAGATACATAAGAAATTTGTCATATGTAAGTTTAGTGTGTAGTTAGACTGGTGTTAATTTTTTATTGTTAACGGTAAGATAATAGTATGGCAATTTACTAGCTTAATGGGTTGATGGGTAAGTTTGGGAGTTAATGGCTTAATTGGTTGATTCTCTGGGTTTATGAGTTTTGGGTTTTGAGTATGATGTATAGGTGATCTTAGTTTTAGGTAGGATGTGTACATTATAGTTTAAAGTTTCATTTATGGAATAAATTGGGCTATGATTTAAATAAAAAATAACACTTGACTCCTATGATATTACTGAAGTTAAAATAGACAGAAAATATGCAAAGTATGACCCATTTATTCTGGTATGTCGGTCTAGTCAGGTTTATTATCTTCGATATCCTAATCGAGCAAGTGTTAAACTACATTTGGCTATTTTATTGAAGAATAGACCATGAAAAGTTGTTGAGATGCAAAATGATATCGAACATATTCACCAAGAGACAGTTATGTCTCATTTTCATGTTGAGCTTAGTTCAATTGATGAGGAGTTACCCTTATAGGATACCACGGGCCTTCATGAAGAAGTCCCTCTTGATATGGATGAAATTGAAGATACAGTTGATGAAGACTCAATCATCAAATGGAACAGAATAAAAAATTGTATGTATACTTAAATGTTTAGTTTTTGCACCTTCTTGCATAGTTGCGACAGGTTTCGTTTTGGCATTCTACACTATTCTGTCTTATATACATACTAACCATGCTTACTAATTTTATATATATATTTTTCCTTTTACGGATGGCAGGTGCCCCGCCCCAGAGAGACCCCACGTTTAGGGGACTTTGGGGAACACATATCAGAGGTTGAAGGAGGCTGTCAGTATCGCTGACATGTACGAGTGATCCTCTTTGTTGCCCCTCCTCCCACACAAGGTCCCTCTCAGGCACCACCTCACACTCCTGCACCATATTTCCACCCATAATCCTCATCCGATGAGCCACGCCCCTCTACTCCAGCACCTGTGATGGCTGCCTGGCTGCCTCCATCGACAGTCTATATCATGTCGAGGATGACTAGTAAGTCAAATATATTTTGTATAGTAAAATAAATTTTAATTGTCATTTCATTTTATAATGTAACTAATGTTTCATTTGCAAATTCTACCCTTCCATGCCGCCCATGATGTGAATCACAGAGATCATCTGGAGTAGGTATGATCAGTCATTTCTTACAACAAAGCAGATCCCGATTGCAACTTGAGACATGTAGTTTAGGAGATTTGAGGTATAATATTTTAATTTGAAATAGAATACTAGTTTCTATCTTTTTTTACTAATCAAACTTACATAATTTCTAATTTGCAGAGGTCTTTTGCTGGTTGTCGGAACATCACCAGCAAATCCCGGAAACATTTTTGATTTGCGCTAGGCATAGGCTCAAGACATGTATACTACACTGCGGAAGAAGTGCCCTCATGGGTTTGTGAGGATGTCTGAGCTAAGTTGAACCGAGCATGGGCTTCTCTAGAAATTTAGTGGAAGATAAGAACAAATGAACAAAACCGACCGACGAAGGGAGAAAGGGCCACACTCCATATTGAAGGTTCAATCCCCCACACAGAGCACTAATGGAACTGATACGGTTATCACAAAATTCAGAAGCTTACAGATTTATATAATTACGTAAATTTATATTTATTTGATCATGTACACATGCCAAGAAGCTTGACTGTGAGCCATTAATTGCAGAGTTGTATGTCCTCACACGTCAGTGTGCGGGCACACGATAGTGGGTATCTGAGTACTCTCAATGTGTCAATGTAAGTTAAAAAAACATGTTTTTTTTATTGATATTAATATGTCAATTAATTGTTAAAATGCAAATTAGTTTTTGAATTTTGTTATGCAGGAGGAGTACGAGCAGCTCTGGGAGAGATGAAGGGAGATGGCTAGCCAGACATCATCGTCCATCAATAGTAATGGTAGCATGTCTACCACTGCTCAATTTGATTTTGATTTGTGGATGCAGGAGGTGGAGAGGAAGAATGAGAGTGTATGGCTTTGGAGCAAAGGGGATAGAATTTGAGGCCGAGTGCTCATGTGCATCCGTGGGTGGCCCTAGCAGCTCGTTACAGGCCCAACACGAAGAACTTTTGGCGAGTCATGATGATGAATGAAGAGCTTCATGAGGTGCCTGAAGGCCAATAGATTGTTACAGATAGTCTGGCATGCTTGACGGAGAGTCTCGATTGCTGGAGCAAATGGCATTTGAGTGTTGTTGAGGAGGATGAGGAGGAGGAGGAGCTGAATGATTATGGTGAGGAAGATTAGATTTTTATTTTGTGTTTAATGTTGTTCCCCCGGCATAAGGGTTGATTGTATAATTTTTTTATTTTTGTTTAATCAAACTTTCAGTTTTTGTAAGATTTTGAGCACTTTGATTTGTTTATGCTTATTTAAATTTAGCATCATTTTTAAGATATGTTGGAGTTTTTTTTATAGTAGTTCTGATGATAGATAAATGTTTAATATGTTGTTTGTGTTTGGTATGTACAGGTATGTGGAAATCTAATCATTTTGTTATATTTTCCTTTTGTTGTTGTGTACACGTTTGGATCAGAATAGCGTCGGAACATTCCAAAGCTAAAGGGTTATTCAGCCCTTCAATATTAGATGCCGCTAAATTTGATGCAACAACAATAAAACTATCAAACGCTGATTTGCGTCAAAAGTAGGCCGACGCTAATTGTATTCAGATAAATCGACCTAAATCAACTGTTCAAATAGCGTGAGTCATAATTTCGACTGAAATATTTAGTGTCAAAATTTTTCGATGTAAATTCTAACGCAAATAAAAGCCCAACGCAATTGCTGACGCAAATTCCATTTGCGACGCCCATTTTAACGTCAAAATATTTTCGACAGCAATCCTACACTAATTATGATTAGAGTCGGAAAAATAGCTCGATTAGTGTCGGAAATGTACGACTCTAATCAGAATTTTTTCTATAGGTAATGACCTTCCTAAAATTCTCTATAAGAAACATTTTTATTTTCAACATATAACTATTCTTCTCTCAATGTTACTCGAATTTTACTTGTAAAATGATAAACCATAATGCTCCCTAATACTTATCATTGAACACTTCTTGCATAATCAATTTTGAAATTTGCTCTGGGTGATCAAAGATAGGCTCTTCAAAGCCTTAATACTAAAGATATTTAATGATGTTGAACTCTATTTTAATTGAAACATTCACCTTTATAATCACTCACAATAAATGATTCAAATCTATATTAATAGAAAATTAAAATTTTAAAAATAGTCACAGATATTTCATTTAAATAGAGGATGTTTTTATGGTTACTTCTGCAAAATATGCCTAATAAGCCTCTTATTATATAATAGCTATGTCCAAACTCTTTCCAACTTAGTAGAAATTTTCAAGTCATATTACACAGTAAGGTGAGAATGAAGCATTTGTAGATGCATTAAGATTTGATAATTTACATCAAAGTGTTGAGTCATGCACTTCTTCTTAGAAGAATCTTAAAGATTTACATCATATTTATCATACCTCTATTCTTATTTATTTTGCAGTATTTTTTGCTTGAAAGTTATTGTAACTCTTGAATTGAGTTAAAATTGACTACACATTTACTTGGTTTAGCCTTTACAACCTAGCCATCCTTAGCTTGAATGACATTGTAACTTTTTGATTGAGTTAGAATCGATTGGAAACTTACTTGTTTTAGCCTTTACAACTGCGAAAGGATGATATAAAACAGAAGGGGCATTTGTGCACATACCAATTTTTCCTTCAAGTATCCAATCTATAAAAAGAAATAATCAGGATCATCATCATCACAAGAAGGGGCATTTCTGCACATACCACCCAATACCTATGTATTTACATATATTTATACACTAGAACTACCGTCATGAATCTTAAAAAAGAATGAACGGCCAAAACATAAAGCTTCCCCCAAGGGTAAACAGCCGACCGACAAGTCACCACTAATCACGTGAAGCCGTGTCTCTAAACCTGAGACACGTCAAAGCTCTGGAGATGGTCCCTCGCTCGATGGCGACTAGATTCGACAAGGGAGAGACGTAATTCATCCTAGCGTCTCATCGGATACCTCACACAGGCAAGGAGAAGATCTCCTAAGTCCTTACAAATAAGGGTATCCAGCTGAGGCGACGAATCGACCAGATAGACGAGATGTAAAACTAATAAGACTTGAGCCAAAGAGATAAGTGAGCCACGATTCAACTGATAAAAAAAATTGACTCATAAGTCAACCAATTGACCGACAAAAGCACAGGAAGAAACCCCTGATTGGGATTGGATAGCCGACCCGCTCTTGCCGCGGCGGATGAGATCTTCATTCAACCGAATGCCTTGGTTGACCAAACATAAGGCACAGTCGCCACCCAGTCGATTGCCTCACTCGGCCACATTGTAGTAAATCGACCAACCAATTAACGTCATATCAAAATTCAAATTTTAGTAAAGAAATGAAATGAAATCCATAAAATTTATTAGAGCATTAATCATATTAAGAAAGGTTTCCATAACCATTCTCTTCTTTCTATAATTTTACTGAATATATTCTTATAAATAAGAGACAAGAGGATGACCAATGGGGGTCAGGCTATTGGGACTCCCCCGGTTTCTTTTACAGTAACTCTTGATTTACTTTTTCTCTCCTTCACTCGACTCTTAACTCTCAAGGTGTGTTCACAAAAGACAATTCGAGATCCAACATCCTGAATGGTAGTATAGTGAGCGTGGACATGTCACAGACGAGAAGCAGAGCAAACTACAAAGGATAAACTTCCCAAAGAGAGATAAAACACATGGAAGCCAAATGACTCTCATGATGGAGCAATTCTAAATCTTCTGGGCAGCAATCAGGCGCTTTGCCTAGAAGCAGAACCTCAGGGGGTTTGTCCCCAAAAGCCCCCACAAAGAAACTCCTTATCTCGCACAACCAGGTCAGCAACCAGCAGATAGAGGGACAAAGTGAGTCCCAATACACCGACACAGCTGCCTCTATGCGGGCGAATAGGCGTTGGGAAGAATGAATACAGCTGTATGTCCGGCTGCGCGCAAAATATGCCTTTGCTATCAAAATCAAAGAGGTAATGCTTCCTCTTAAGCTACGAATTCAACTGACCCAATCAACCACGTTGTGTCATCCAAATCATTCATTGATATGCTCTAGATCGATGACCAAATAAAGTGTCATCTATTCTTAACCACCCTGTAAGGCTCGACCTTTTGGTGGTTCAATAGTCTACCAACCGAAATCATCCCAAGTTGCTACGAGTTTAGGAGATTCTTCGTTTTGCACTTCTCAAATGTGCATCAGCTGAGGAAAGACTCAGACACCCTGTTTAACCTCGAGAAGGGAGAAGATGAGAGCCTACAAGCCTACATCACCTGCTTCCAGAATAAAATGCTAAGAGTTAGAAATCTGAATCTGGAAATAACTGGAAGTGCCTTAAAGCGAGTAGTCTGAATCAAACGATTATGGTATGACCTAAATCTGTTTGAACCAACTACTTTCATAGAATTATTGGAGATGGAGAACGAGCCTTTGCTTGTTGAAGAAGACCTCCATAGCTCCCCGAGGTAACCCGGGATTGTCCAATCACCCATAAATGAAGTGGAAAGAACAGGGCAAAAAACAAATGGCAAAGGACAATCAGTCCACCAAACAACAAACTAGCAACTCTCGAACCTGAGATCATTAGGGAAATGACCAAAGCAACGATGACCGAATGCAGCGCTCTAATCAGCGATCGATCAATATTATGAGCAACCGCATGTTTACAAGGAGATCTGAAGTCTTACATCTTCAATGTGTTAAAGGTCAAAATAGTTCAAGCCATCCAAAACATAGTTCAAATCAGCCCTGCCACTAAAGGCGTCATCGGCCTCATGAGATCTGAAATGGTACTGTCGCTACCACCATGATCATGGAAACAACGTAGAGGAGTACTGTCACCTCCGGAATCTAATTGAGGAACTTATCCATACTTGAAAGCTTAAAGAACTTATAGCAGTTTACGCACACACACAACGACAAGGTAAAGCGCCAGCAAGGGATCCTTCAAGCCCTCGCACAAATATATGTGTGTCATATTTTATGTCTAAGTAAAAAACAATCATAAACCTAAGTATCCTCGTCTCCGAAACTTTTAAATAGATTATTCTCACACCTATGAGCAGATTCAAAGAATGAAAAATTTCATATGACATATGAGTGTTTATTTCATCATCCAATGAGAAATCTAATTGTTGACTTCGCTTTTACAAGAAACTACCCCAAATTGACATTTATAAACAAGACATGCCTTGAGCTATCCACATTGGCTCGGGATCCTCACACACTCTTCTAAAAAACTCAATGATTACCATGATCACCACCTTAGGAGGAGATCTACCAGCATTGACCCCTTTGAATTCATCTAGGGTATCCAAACTCTAAGAACTAAATTAATCCCTAATGTACCCTCTTTAGGCTCAAATCAGGATGACAAACTCTGGTTTGATCACCACATTGACCATTTGATCAACCCAGACCCAATGGTCACTGCATTAACGATCTGATCAACCCTGGACCTGATGGTCATCATATTGGCCACTAGGTCAACCTTAACACCCAATTGGTCAACCTTGGGACCATTTTGGTCAAGCTTGGTCAATGGGTCAACCTAACATCACCTTGGCGAACCCTATGCCCAAATAAGATCAAGTAGTCAACCTCATGAGTTAGCATAGGATCTCAAAATTAGCTATAATAATCAACTTGATATCTAGCGTCGCTAATTTGACGCTATGGGGAAGATAACATTAGAATAAACTCGACGCTAATTAGTGTCGCACATGGCCGACGCTAATACGACCTTAAGTTATCGTCTCCCAAATTCTTGAAGAAAATAATAGTGGCGGAACCTTGAGATGCTAATTTCGATGTAAAAAAAATCCGACACAGAGGTCGACACAAAATTAATTAGATATGCCCATTTTTAGGTCAACACATTTTTGACTTTAATCCGACTCTAAAAATAATTAGAGTTCAAAAAATGCCCGACTCTTATCGAAAATGTGCGACGCTAATCTGACATTTTCCTGCAGTGACATTTCTTGCATAAGGTAGCACATATGTAAAAATTGAAAATTAGGTGTTAAATGTGAATGCTATGTAATCTCTCTAAAAAGAAACATGAAGAAAAAAGTATAACAAGAAGAAGGAGAAGGAGAAAAAGAAGAAGATGAAGAAGACATAATCTACTCGAGCCCTTTTACTTATTAATAATTTTGGAGAACAAAATTGGAAACTTCTTTAGTATAAATGCTAGAAGCAACCACCTTCCCCTTTAAGCTAACAATGCTCTTTTCTCTTTCACATTTTTGCTTTCAATGCACATGACCTCCTAATATTACCATGGAGAAAACCATAACTGCTATTCAAGTAGAAGAGGTGCTTGTTTGGCTTTTGCCTATGCTTTTCTAACTACTGAAGGATTCTTAAGACCACAATCATCTCTATTCATCATCAATCACTTGACCTTATTCACAAAGACAAGCAATTCTCAACAGTCTTCTCAATTTGATGATGGCAGGGGCATTACAAATGGTGCTCTTAGCATTAGGAAGCTGTTGTGATGTCTATAAATTCATCATCCTAAGAAAATTTTGAAAGTTGAATTCATATAACTGTCACACACTAATTAATCTAATTTTGAAAAACTTCTTAAAATTACAGAATAACAACTAAATAGGAGTTAGAAAGACAAAAATAATTAACTTGTGAAAAGAATGGCGTCAAATAAATTTATTAAATGTTAGGTATGGCTCCTATATCAGATAAGAGACAAATGCTTGAGCGGAACATAGCAAGCCAACGGAGGGGTGTTGGAGCAAGGTCCCCGCTATACGGTACGGGATAATTTTGTAATTACATATTATATGTCGGGATTATATATATATATATATATATATATATATATATATATATATATATATATATATATATATATATATATTGTTAGTATTTTGTATTCTTTTCTGAATTGAAAGAAAAACCGCCGCTCTGCTCCTGATGACGTATGCATCTTTGCCGAACCTCAATAAATCTCCAAGGACGTAGGCATTTCTCTGCCCTAAAATTCTCAACACCAAAAAACCCCATCAAACTGTGCCCAATTCAATATCCGCATGAGAAGGCCTTTGATTCCATAAAGCTAGAAAGACGTAGCATTTCCGCATCTATAGCTCAAATAATTATAAATTTTCTTTTTTAACTTTGTTGCAAATAATCATCACAATATTTATATCAAAAATATTTAATTATTTTGGGTATAAAGGCATTCTACCTTCCGAAAAACAAGCGTGTTCAATATACCAACTAACCAAAGTTGTTGTTGGCGGCCTATCTCATACTTGCTTTACGTAAAGGTTCTCATCATTACTTTTGTATCTTACCGACAGTGCAATCTAGGCCATTGTTTTATGTCAAAAGTTCTTTAATATATACAATTTCATTATAATTTTTATGATATATCGCTTGAGATATTCAGATATATAAGGATCTGTTTGGGACAGCGGCATTGCTGTGGTGCATGTTCCCGCTGCCTTTAAACTCTGTTTGTAAGGGCGTTTCCTTGGTTTTTTCGTGTCACAATTGTTTGCATTTAGCATTTCGTGACTGTTTTTATGGCACGTTTTTCCACAGTTTCACTTTTATTTTCCCTCGACTCTCCCATCTCTACCCCCATAGTCTCCCGCATATCCCTCTAGTTTGTTCGTTAAGTTCCTTCTTCCGTCTTCTCGTTCCCGAACGTTCTTCATTTAAACTATGAATAAACTTGTATGTTTTCCTTCATCTCAATCGAGTGTATCATTCTATCTTCTGTCTTATTGTAAGGATGCGTTTGGCTAAGGTTTATGCATTTCTTAATTTTCCTCTTCTGTTACGTGAGGGTAGTTTTCTACTGTGTTGTGGTATGTCGAAATATGAATTCATGAGCATAAAATGATTTATAGGACTCTCTTCCTTCTATGTGGCGGTCGTGTGTTTTAATTATGATTTTTGTGTGATATTCTATGATTTCTTTGATATGCCAAAATATGAATTGATTGACATGGGTCTTATGTGGCTCATGCATTCAAGTGTATTTGGTTATGGCTTATGTGTGGGATTCTCTAGTTTCTTTGGTATGTCGAAATACAAAATTGACGAGTATGGGGCTTATTGGGCTCTCTTCTTTCCGTCTGGTGTCCGGTGGTGTTTGGTCATGACCAGTTGGCTTTCTCGATTTCTTTAGTATGCCAAAATATGAAAGTAAGCAAAATGGGGCTTACTAAGGATGGTTTTCAATTTGGTTTATTGGTTTCTTTCTTTCTTCTTGCTTACTGTTTACTATGCATTGCCTTCTACTTTGTTTTATTATTGATATTGCATTTATTTCTTGACTAGTGAGTTGTAATAAGTAAATCAAGAGAAGCTGATTATGTGCTACGAGAGATTGAAAAATTGTGCAAATTTCCTGTTACTAAATACAAGACAGTAAAGTTCTGAATAGATAAAAAGCACTATATTACAGAGCAATGTAAAAGGTTAAAATGACAGTTATTGATAAAAAAAAAATTAGAAATAATAAATTTGACTGGTATATTTAAAATTTATTAATCATCATATTTAAAGAGGGAAATAAAAGACTAATCAAGGATTGATAAGTTATTATAAAATAGAGCACTTACAAATATAACTGCTCAATGAGACAAGATTTTGAGGTCTAATATAATATCTATTGATGTACCCATTTGAATATCATACTAATATAACTTGTACTCTGTCACACTTAATTCCTTATAATGCTATAAAAAACTAAATACTCTTATTGAATTATGAAAAGTAAAGCATATCTTGAAGGCCTCAACCTATAAATATATTTAGCTTAGGAGATATCTAATTTCTACTCCTATTACTTTGATCAGCTACATGAAGATGGCAATGTTGCCAATGCTATAGAGACTTCATTGACATTATTATCTAATTTATAAATAATGGATAAAGCATTAAATAATAGAGGCATCAATGAAGAAACAATCTATAATCTCTTAAATTATGACAAAATTCAAAAATTCCTTGAGTATGAACAGTTCAACCAATATTTGAATATTTTTTTGAGGTATGATTTGCAACACCTTATATATTGAATGATCAACACCATATATTTAGGAAGAGAATGGTAAACCATAGGTGATATGTATCATGGAAAAATCATGATCACTATTTACTAATTTTAAAAGTGTTTATAATAAATAAATACTTAAAAGAGAAATCATATCTATGGAGTTACACAATAAACCATAATGATTATTTAGCACACTAAGTTTATGTAAGCTTATTATTGAAATACAAATTACTTCAAATTATATATATATTTTTGTTAGTGTCATGAATTTTTATAGGATGACTGCAATAGATTAAAGTATGAATCTAGTGTTCAACAGCAAAGGAAAGTTGAATGGATATTGTGAGCAGTCAAAGTTTGATATATATAGAGAAGCTATTTGTGCAAAAATGAAGTGAGAAATATATTATTTAGGCCATAAATAGTTGGCATATGATGCATGCTATTCTTACTCTGGAGATGGAGTTGATTTGATGGATGAGCTGGTTACAAGACATGTTGTAGGATTTTCTAAAGATATAGAGCTGCAAACAATTTCTTCGATGGAAGCTTGGATGATTGTGTAATGAAGCCTTGATAGAAAAATTATAAGACAAAAGACAAAATAGAAAGATCAGCCCATGAAAAATGAGCATGAGGATAAGGAGGATGAATACATGGAGGAGTGTGTGTCATTGTGAGAGTTCATTACATTAAGATGCTTTTATTCTATTTGACAAATATTTGTAATTTTTATCTTTTTTGGATTTGATGATCATTTATAATTTGATAAATTATTATAACATCATTATAAGTAATTGTAATACTACAAAAAATGATATTATTTTTTTTGTTGCACATGTATAATTTTATGAAAAATTTATTATCCACTTTTTTCATTATGTACAAGTTTTCTTTGGAATTTATATGGTCATTCCATCACTATGATCAATGGAGGGATCCAGCAATAGAGCATTGGTCAAAAATTTTTTTGAGTGATTTATGGTGAAAACAATAATTTTGTTGAAAAATTTTCAACTGATTTCTTCACTTTAGGCATATATTTTAACATTTTGTTTCACTTGTAAGAACATCTTCTCTTGTGATAGATGTCATTAATAATCCACCAATACTAATCTCTGGTTGATTTTTTTCTTGAAGGAATGCATTTCCAATTAAGAGACTACTGTTGAAATAATATTCACTAATAATCTATAGAAATGAGATCTTTGAAAATTGTTGTTTTGACCCCCAATTAGTCATTAAGGCAAGTAAGCACTCTTAAACTCCTCCTTACTTTAAAGCCTCTTTTGTTGACTTTAGAAGGTGCCACCTCATTATGGAATACCCTAGAAGAGGACATGTGGAAGGACACGTGGAGGCCATGCGGTGGAAGAAGGACATGTGAAAGGACATGTGGAAACCATGCGATGGAGGACTCTAAAGGGTGGACATGTGGAAGCCATGCAATTCTTAAAGGTTACACCTCATCTATTTATAGTATATTATAATGTAATCTAATCTACTATAAATAGATGAGAGGAGGGGAGGCTTTAGTGTGGGTTTTCTAAAGAGTGAAAAAGAACTAAGGAGGAGAGAATAGCTAGAGAGTTAGAGAGGAGGAGAGCATCTTGAGGCCTTGTATCAAGGTGTCGCTTGAGGGGAGGCTATAGAAGGAAGATGAGGACTCATCTCTATGTATAAGCTATGTATTCTCCATTTCTTTTACCTTAGTGAACTACTTGATTGATTCCCTCCCGTGGACGTAGATCCAGTTGGATCGAACCACGTAAACGATTTGTGTTTGCTTGTGCTCTTTGCGTTTTATTTCTATATCAGGAAGTACATATCCCACAACAATTGGCGCCGTCTGTGGGAAAATCAATACTTCTTGGCTAGAGGCGTTCGCGTGAAGGTGTTCGCGGCCAACGACGAAGAAGA
This sequence comes from Papilionanthe hookeriana x Papilionanthe teres, assembly GCA_022702705.1. Classification (NCBI taxonomy): domain Eukaryota; kingdom Viridiplantae; phylum Streptophyta; class Magnoliopsida; order Asparagales; family Orchidaceae; genus Papilionanthe; species Papilionanthe hookeriana x Papilionanthe teres. Next base: position 70,729,807 of record CM040427.1, on the reverse strand, counting down.
GGTGTTTGGCGGGGAAAATGGGTTCCACCAAATTCGACATCGAGAAGTTCACGGGAAAGAATGACTTCGGCTCGTGGAGAGTAAAGATGAGAGCTATGCTTGGTTCGGCGGGGCGTTGCGAAGCCTTGCAAGGGCCGGCGGCACCGCCGGCCGACATGACGAGAAAGAGAAGATTGGCATGCCGGAGAAAGCTCATAGTCCGATAATCTCGAGCTTGGGCGATAAGGTTCCGAGGGAGGTGTCGAGGGAGACAACGGCTCGAAGCACTTTGGGCCAAACTCGAGGTACTCTACCCGACCAAGTCTTTAGCTAATAGGCTCTTTCTGAAGCAGCGCCTATACTCCTTCAAAATGCACGAAGACAAATCCGTCTCGGAGCAGATCGACGAGTTCAACAAGATCATAGATGATCTTGAGAACATCGACGTCAAGATGGATGACGAGGACAAGGCACTGCTGCTGCTAAACTCTATTCCTAAGAGCTACGAGCAGTTCAAGGATGCGATGCTCTATGGAAGGGCGCAGACGATTACTCTGGAAGAGGTTCAATCATTGATCGAGCCAAAGAACTTCGGAAGAAGCACGACATGAAGGAGGAAACCAGCGGAGACGATCGATGGTTAGAGGAAGATCGAGCAATAAAGGTTATAAAAGTGACCGGAGCGGATCAAGGTCCGGAAGAAACGTTAGAGGTCGGTCTTCTAAGAGATCCTACAAGTGCTTACCATTGCCACAAGGAAGGTCATTTTAAGAAGGACTCGTCCGGATAGAAAGAAAGGCTTTCGGAGAAGCCTAAAGATTCCGGAGAAGCAAGCATAGTCTCGGACGGCTATGATTCAGTCGAAGCTCCGGTGATCACGAGAATCCGAATCTAGCAAGGAGTGGATCCTTGACTCGGGGTGCTCCTTCCACATGTGTCCTCACAGAGACGGTTCGAGACACTACAAGCGGCAAATGGTGGATCCGTTCTACTTGGAGACAATAAAGCTTGTAAGGTGATCGGCAGCGGGACGATCAGAATAAAGATGTTCGATGGAGCTGAACGGATACTGCAGCATGTCAGGTACGTCCCAGAACTTAAAAGAAATTTGATTTCTTTAGGGACGCTGGAGTCGAATGGATACTCATTCAAGGCAGAGAATAGCTGTATCAGAGTAGCTAAGGGCTCTCTCATAGTCATGAAAGGAGTCAGAAAGAATGGGCTATACTCCCTTGTTGGAAGAACTGTGATCGGGAACTTCTCAAATGCAGTTCAATCGAGCTCGACGGATCCGGACTATGGCACATGAGGCTGGGGCATGTAAGTGAAAAGGGCTTACGGGAATTGTCCAAACGGAACTCGTTATGCGGAGATCGGGTCGACAACCGGAATTCCGCGAACAATGTGTACTTGGGAAGGCCACCGTGGTAAAGTTCTCCACCGGAATACATACATCAAAGAAACCTCTTGATTATGTACACAGGTGATCTATGGGGCCCGACTAGAACTCGGACTCATGGAGGAGGAAGGTACTTCATGTCTATCATCGATGACTACACCGGAAGGTATGGGTCTTTATCCTAAAAACAAAAGATGAAGCTTTTCAACGATTCGGGGACTGGTTAACTCTCACCGAAAATAAGATGGGAGCAAAGCTGAAGCACTTGAGAACCGACAATGGCTTGGAGTACTGTTCAGAGCAGTTTGAGGAGCTGTGCAGGAGGAATGGCATCACAAGACACAAGACGGTCCGGAACACTCCTCAACAGAACGGCCTAGCTGAGAGGATGAACAGGACTCTCCTAGAGAGAGTGCGGTGCATGCTGTTAAATGCAGGTCTACCCAAAAGTTTCTGGGGCGAAGCTGTGTCAACCGCCTGCTACCTTATCAACAGATGCCCATCGACAGTTGTTGACATGAAGACTCCTTTGGAGATGTGGTACGGAAAGCCAGATAACTATGATAATCTTAAAGTCTTTGGATGTATTGCATACGCTCACGTTAGACGAGATAAGCTGGAAGCGAGGGCTTTGAAATGCATTTTCATCGGATACCGACCTGGAACCAAAGGTTACAAACTTTGGTGCTTAGATCAACAAAAATGCATCATCGGTAGGGATGTGACATTCGATGAGTCCAAAATGGGGAATCCGCAAAGCTATGTTACCAGGGACAGTGTCACTAAGGAGGATTCGTCAATTGAGGTGGAGCTGCAACAAACTTTGACTGATCGAAGGACAATTGTGAACGATCAAGACGAAGTGGCAGAAGACCAGCAAGTGACTGAACCAGAAAGAAGATCTGACGACTACAGCTTGGTAAGGGACAGACAAAGGAGAACTATCAGACCGCCAGAGAGATATGGCCATGCAGATATGATCTCCTTTGCTCCGAGTGTTCGTCGAAGTGATAGAAGAAGCGAGACCAAACAGCTACAAGGAAGCCCTGAAGAGCAAGGAAAGACACAAGTGGGAAGAGGCAATGGATGAGGAAATGGCCTCTCTGATGAAGAACAAAGCCTGGGAACTTGTGGATCGACCAACGAACAAACGCGTAGTTGGCTGCAAGTGGACCTTTAAGAAGAAGGAAGGCACGCCAGGTACTGAGAGGATCAAGTACAAAGCCAGACTCGTTGCAAAGGGATTCACACAGGTTGAAGGGATTGACTTCAACGAAATCTTCTCACCCGTGGTGAAGCACTGCTCAATTAGGATAGTCTTAGCACTAGCGAGTTCGATTCAACTTGGAATTAGAACGGCTAGATGTTAAGACTGCGTTCCGCATGGAGAGCTTGAAGAAACCATCTACATGGACCAGCCAGATGGGTACAACACACCTGAGACGAAGGACAAAGTTTGCTTGCTAAAGAAGGCATTGTATGGGCTGAAACAAAGCCCAAGACAATGGTACAAACGATTTGATGATTTCATGCTAAAGATCGGTTTTGTCAGAAGCAGCTACGACAGCTGTGTGTACATGAAGTGGCAAGACGGTGAAATCGGTACGTACTTGCTCCTTTATGTGGATGATATGTTAGTAGCCAGCAGGAGCAAGGAGGAAGTCCAGAAGATCAAAGGTATGCTCGATTCGAATTTGACATGAAGGACCTAGGACCGACTACAAAGATCCTAGGTATGGAGATTACCAGAGACAAGAAAAAGGGTAGCTTATTCTTGTCTCAAAAGTCATATATTCAGAAGGTTCTAACAAGGTTTAACATGCACGAGGCTAAGCAGGTTGCAACATCTATTGGCCAACACTTCAGACTATCGAACTCTCAAGCACCAGAGACTGAAGAGGAGAAAAGGTACATGGAGGGTGTCCCCTACGCCAGTGGGGTTGGTAGCATCATGTATGGTATGGTTTGCAGCAGACCAGATTTAGCCTACGCCGTCAGTATTGTAAGCAGGTTCATGGCAAGCCCAGGACAGGCTCACTGGGAAGCACTAAAATGGATCCTGAGATACTTAAGAGGTACCACTGATTTAGGGTTACTCTTCAAAAGGCAGGAAGACAAAGAAGAAAAGGTAGTTGGTTACGTGGATTCCGATTATGCGAGAAGCATTGACACTAGGAAGTCACCGATCGGATTCATCTTCATCTGTCTTCGATCTGCGGTCGGTTGGAAGTCTAACCTCCAATCGGTTGTGGCCCTCTCAACAACAGAGGCCGAATACATCGCCGTGATCGAAGCAATCAAGGAAGCTATGTGGCTAAAGGGCATGGCCGAGGAGCTTGGGATACATCGAAGGTGATAACCGTGTTTTGTGACAACCAAAGCACTATTCACCTAACCAAGAATCGAGTATTTCATGAAAGATCCAAACACATAGATGTAAAGCTTCATTTCGTAAGGGACATTGTTACTAAAGGCTCAATAGTGGTGGAGAAGATACCAACCGAAGAGAACCCTGCTGACATGCTCACCAAGGCGCTGCCCATAGCTAAGTTCAGACACTGTCTGGACTTAGTGAACTTTTCTACTGGTTGAGGGCCCCTCGGGGGCCGGGTGGAGGGAATCACTACTTTAGAATCTCATAATTGAGGGTCAAGGTGGAGATTTGTTGTTTTGACCCCCAATTAGTCATTAAGGCAAGTAAGCACTCTTAAACTCCTCCTTACTTTAAAGCCTCTTTTGTTGACTTTAGAAGGTGCCACCTCATTATGGAATACCCTAGAAGAGGACATGTGGAAGGACACGTGGAGGCCATGCGGTGGAAGAAGGACATGTGAAAGGACATGTGGAAACCATGCGATGGAGGACTCTAAAGGGTGGACATGTGGAAGCCATGCAATTCTTAAAGGTTACACCTCATCTATTTATAGTATATTATAATGTAATCTAATCTACTATAAATAGATGAGAGGAGGGGAGGCTTTAGTGTGGGTTTTCTAAAGAGTGAAAAAGAACTAAGGAGGAGAGAATAGCTAGAGAGTTAGAGAGGAGGAGAGCATCTTGAGGCCTTGTATCAAGGTGTCGCTTGAGGGGAGGCTATAGAAGGAAGATGAGGACTCATCTCTATGTATAAGCTATGTATTCTCCATTTCTTTTACCTTAGTGAACTACTTGATTGATTCCCTCCCGTGGACGTAGATCCAGTTGGATCGAACCACGTAAACGATTTGTGTTTGCTTGTGCTCTTTGCGTTTTATTTCTATATCAGGAAGTACATATCCCACAACAAAAATAATTACTAAAGTATTATTAGAATTTTCAGTAAAAATAAGACTATTTTCCATAGTGAAAAGACTCATCCTCTATGTCTCATGTGTCATTGAGTTTGTAATAAGGAGAGAGGTTTGAAAAATTAGAAGTATTTATATGTTCTAGAGGTCTAGCAGGACACTTTTATGTGCATTATCATTTATGTGCTTCCAGAACAGCCCATATGCTCTTAGCTTAAGCTTTGCGAATGTTCCGAGCAATACTTTCTCTTGCAATAAAAACATCTACACTAGATAACCTTTCTTATAAGTGATTGGCTTTTCTAGATTTTTTTTGAATTATTTTTGGAATATCTATTAAACAAATCAATGCCTTTTAGTTCATCTAAACATCTATAAATATCATGTAAAAACACATTCCGAAAACTCAATAAGCCAAGTTTATCAAATGGGCCACCAAATGTAGTAAAAAAATCAAGATAAAAAACACATCAAAAAGTGTGTTCAAAGAAAGATGTACCTAACCAAACCAACATAAGAGGGCTCAGTAATGGGGACTAGAAGAATAAATCAAACGGAAATGAAAGAAGCTATCTGAGCCTTAATTATTGGGCGCAAGATAGAAATTTAAGATTTCCATAGAAAATACTAAGAACAACTATAATTTTGGAGGGTAGGAGTTGGGGACATTGATGGCTATTAAGTAAATTTAAAAGTAGATTGTTTGATAGAGTATCCTTGGAGGTATCCACTTATTTTTAAAAGATTTTAGCTCAAAATATTTACAAATTTCTAATAAAAAATTCTATCACAATACATGAATGAAATCCATTTATTTTGTTATAGTAGCAATTGCTCTAAATGGGGGTAGTTTCTCTAAATGTAGGAAACTACCAATTAGATTCAATATAACAATGATTTCTCGTGGAAATTTTATTCTTAGTGGGCGGGTAGATTTTGTGAATTTAATTATTTTAGTTGTTGAGTTTTAGAGGTGAATAGGTTCTTCTACTTGGCAAGCTTAATGAAAAGTTGATCAGATTTATGTGACTTTACAAGAGTCCTTCTCCTTTTGATTTAAATGCATAAGGGGAATTGGTTAAATTTTTGGCAAAATCTACCAAACAAGCTCATGTTCAATAACATTTCATGATTGAATTGACCAAATACATCTAGTACATAGGGTATATGGTAATTACATAAGGATAGAAATGAGATCAATTATAGATAAGAAGAGCATAAGATGAGAGATACTTGATTCCTCATATGGAGGTAATAATTATTTCATTTAACAATCTTTGGTTAGAGTTCTACCCTAAAAACTGCAATGAGCTCTTTGACAGTATATATTGGCTTTAATTTTTGAAATGATATGATAAAAGATTAAAGATTGATTTAAAATATTTTATTTGTATCTCAAAATAAATGTTACATCTAACATTCACTATCAACTCACATCTAAAAAATGACAAATTTTTAATCCTATTCAAGATTCTTAAAACCTAAATTAATCTTTATGATAGACACATACTTACAAACAAAAAATTAACAAGAGCAAAAACATTGAAGTGAATCACTTAAGCTCAACCCAACAAATAATTTTAAGCTTTGGCAAAGAAGCAAGTTTTGTGCCTCATATTTCATATCTTCATTACTTCCCAATAATTCTCTATATATTTTTCTTATTTAAAATGAAGAATCCCCACAAAGAAAAAAGGAAAAAAGTAAAAGAAAAGAAAAACTAGAGATCTTTCTCTAGTCAATTTGGGTAATAAAAGAAACATCTTAATTGACTCTAGCAAGAGATGGTTATTTCAAGCCAACTCAATTAACTCTTAATCATCTCCATAAAACACTGCTTTTATTCGGAAAGCACTGCCACCACCTTTCTTTCCCTACTTTTGCAAAAGCCAGAGAGAAAAAGATAAAAAAAAAAAAAAGAAAGAAAAGCAAAGTTAAGTTGCAAAATAAAAAATAAAGGTAAAACACAGAAGAAAGATGTACAAAATATTAAAGAAAGGGGAGGGTAAAGCATACAAAACAAAACAAAAGGACCACGCGAGCCTTAACCTCAGGTAAATATGAGGTTCCTACAAACAGTATCACTCCTTTCTCTTCTCTTAAATCACAGCCACAGAAACAAAGAAAGGCAAAGCTTCCAAAGATTGACCTCAGGGTGGTAGAAAAGGGTGGAAGAAGAAGAAGAAAAGAAGGATAAAAAGAGGGAGGGAGGAAGAGCTTGAGCAAGCTGTTTAGGGTTTTCAGGAATGAATAAATCAGGTGTTTTTCAAGGCTCTCTGTTGCAGCAACAGATGGTGGGAGGAAGCCCCTCATGGTGGAACATGAACCATCTAAGAGCTGCTAATGGAGAAACCTCTCCTCTTCTCCACCCTCATGCTCTTCAACAACATCTTCAGCCCTCCAATTCTCTTTCCTTGAACTCTTTGTATGAGAGCCAAGAACTTCCACAATCATGGAGCCAACTGTTGCTGTAATTATATCCTCTCTCTCTCTCCCTCTCTTTCTCGGTCTCTCTCTCCTATAATTTGTAAGTCTATTTATATATATATATAAGCACAGTCAACTTCATCAACTTTTCTTGCAATCTTATCAATGTTAACTAAGAAGAAGCATTCTTTGATAAGAAACGACACCTTCAATGAAAGCAAGAGATTAACTTCAATATTTTTTCATATATAATTCTGAAGATTTTACAGTAAAAAGAGCTTATTTTCTGTTCTTATTGATCTTATGTTATGCAATTCTTCAAACTTATATCAATTAATATTTTTTTTATAACAATCTTCCAGTGGAGGGTTAGTGGGTGAAGAGGAGAGGTACGGCCTTGGTACTCCTTTTAAGAAAGCATTGAATTGGGAAGAGCAACTCATGCACCAATCACAAGGAGCATATACTGTTGATGTTAAGGAGGAGAACTCAGAGAGCCTGTACAGCCATGGAAGCACCAGTGAAGAAATCCAACTAGCCACAGCCAGTAGAGCTTCTTGGAGTCAGATTTTACCAGTCTCTTCTCCCAGATCCTGTGTCACCTCAAGCTTGAGCTGCAATATGTTAGATTTCTCCAACAACAAGGCTGAAAGAAGGCATCTTCCTCCAGATCACTCATCTGAGGTAATTGGTGTGTGGTTTTTTCTAACAGGAGAGAGCAAGAGAAAAAGTATATTGTAAAAACAAAACAATCTAAGAGTGTTATCTTAGACAAATTGGCTAACTTTTCTTTAAAGTAAAAAACAGTTTTTTAAAGGCACGCCTCCACATGTTCCTTGTTTTGATCTTGTTATCTTCTTCTTCTTAATATTATACTAGTGCAATAGCATAGAAACAGGTGCAGTTTCAAAGAAAACAAGGGTTCAAGGCTCTTCATCATCACAGTCCACTACTTTCAAGGTTTACACCCCTTCATATATATATATATATATATATATATATATATATATATATATATATATATATATATATATATATATATATATAATATCATTCAATTATCTTACTCCTTTTGCATTTATATATTTAACTTTTTAACCATATAGACAGCTTTTTTATTTAAAATAAAATAAAATTCTTCAATCACTTCAAAACTATAATCAAAATATCTTTTTTTTTTATGTAAGTTAATAATTTATGATCAATTTATTCAGGTAAGGAAGGAAAAACTTGGGGATAGAATAACAGCACTGCACCAATTGGTTTCCCCATTTGGAAAGGTAAGAGATTATTTGCACTAAAGTACTAATATTTTTGACAGCAGTGCCTTTATAGAGGTAGATGAGTAACAGCAGGCCAACTCCTATTTTGGTGAATAAAACATACAGCACTTTACCATTTTTAATAATATGTGCATATTTTGAAATTGATGTTACAAATAAAAGAGCAACCTGGCATGGCTTTGGCTTTCTTTTTCAGACTGACACAGCTTCTGTGTTGCTTGAAGCCATTGGCTATATCAGATTCCTTCAGAGTCAAATTGAGGTTCAGTACTTCTCTCTTTATCTCTCTTTCCATCTTCTTTCCATTATTTTTCTCTTCCTTTGTAGTGGATGAGAAATTATAAAGTCATGGAAGTGGGATGAACAAAATACATATAGTGCTATTGTATATATGCTTCTCACTATGCCTTTCAATCACCTTTTGTTGGCTTTGCAGGCTCTAAGCTCCCCTTACTTGAATACTGCGTCAAGGAAAACAAGGCTCCCTGTAAGCTATCATTAAACCTAACCTCAAAACAAAATAACAAAAGAAGTATTCCCTTTTATTTTACATGACAACTTTTAGTCTTTAAAGGCAAACGGGCTTTTTATGGGTATATAATGCATGGCATTACAAATACCTTAAGGTAAAAAGTATTTTCTTACTGCAAAAAAATTATTGCCACACTTTATTTAAAAGAAAGTGTGGTTAAAAGATGGTCATTTAGCTAATATTTTTAACTTATGTCTTTTCTTAAAAAAAATTATTATTACTAATTTTGAGGCCAAAATATTATTAATATTTTTTAAATATTTTTCTTACTAAGTGAGACAAGAAGGTATCTTAGCTAATCATGATTTTTTTAGCCATGTATTTTGAAGAAATGTGTAGTAATTTTTCCTTAATGAGTGTTGTTAAAATATTATTATATAGCTAATGAGTCGTTTCAGGCCTACTTTTATGACTAATGTGAACTTCTTCTTTGATAAAACTATACATAACAATAAATGAAATTTATACTAATGTGCATTAAGAATGGAGAGTTTTCACATTAGTGTTGACTCAAATAATTTACATTTTCTAAGTTATATATATATATATATATAGCAACATTCTAAGCCCAAGCATGAAAATGTTGAAGAAGGCTTTAGCAGTATTGAATGGAGATAAGCATTCATCTTAAACTATAAGAAATCTAAAACTTATTATACGACATTTCAATTAAAGGGAGTTGATGCAATTTTTCAGGCACAGGGAGAAAGGAGTTGTATATTTCCAGAAGACCCTGGTCAGGTATTCTTCTCTAACACTGAATCTTAAGCTCTTTTTTTTTTTTTGGAAGATATTTGAGCAAATTTAGGCTCCGTTTGGGACAGCTTATTCACAACGGTGGCCTTTTGAAAACACCACCTCACTATTTAGAAATTGCGTTTGAGCAGCTTATCCGAAAATGCGGTTGGTTTTTTACACTAAATGCGTAACGCGGGTCGAATCCTGCAGTCCGCTTTTTCAGATAAGCGGCTTATCTAGATAAGCAGAAGCAAGCTGCCCCAAACGCACCCTTAATCTACATGCACACTGCGGATAAAGAAGAATTTTATCCAGGCCTCTTGCTTTTTGCGTTAAACATTAGGTGGGTCATCAGCACATATTGATAATAGCACGGATTTGAGTGGTCGAAACCACACCATCGTCAATGTCCGCACTTAATATTTTCTTCTTTTTTGTAAACTTCCACTCTGAAACCAACTTAGCTAAAGTGACTTAGCACCTCTGAGTCAGAACTTGAGTTCCTTAGAAAGAAGAGGACAAACTTTAACCATAACTAATAAACCCTTTAAGATCTACAGCTACTTTTTCATATAAAAAAGGACAATGAGATGGAACTTTACAGCCTTTAAGGCTCTTCTCTGAAACTAAAGTTCAAAGCTTTGTTTTGCTTTATTTGACACTAATATCTTTGCAATGGTACCATGACAGTTGTTGAATGATCATTGCATGAAGAGAGGTCCACTTGATCAGGTAATAACAGTCATTAAGTGTGTTATATAACATATCATGCAATTTCAAGTTTAATTTTTATGTCTAATTATGTTATTTTTTTATAAGAAAATAGATAAATTACTATCAAAGTGAAAATAAGGATATTCTAATAAAAATTTATTAAAGTGAGTTTAAGATTATTTAATTTAATTAAGATTATCATAATGTAAACTCTTCATTTATAGTACACTAATATCGAAATAAATCTTATAATTTAATTTTACAATATATCTTGACATAATTTCTTTCCCTATTATGATTGATTAAACTTAAATCATAATAAGTATTAGTTAATTATTTTCCTGCATAATAACATTTATTAGGATGGCAATGTTGAGATAAAGAAGGATCTAAGGAGTAGGGGACTGTGCCTGGTTCCAGTATCATGTACATTGCATGTGGGCAGCGATGATGGAGCTGATTACTGGTCTCCATCAATCGGTGGATGCTTTCGATAGGCTCATTTTGAACTTCAAAAGAGTTGAATTAATGGTGGATATATATCATCAAGAGCAGTCATTCTGTTGGAGAAGAAGGAGAAGATTGACTGCTCTTGATGCTATGCACAAGTTAATTAAGAATCTTAGGCAAGCTAAAATGATGCATCAGTTTATCACACTCTTGATTTGAAGGCATGCACTTCTTTTGTAAGAAACATTTTATTTACTTTTAATGAATGCCAATTATATGTATAGTATTGGTCAATTGGAAACTGTGATAATGATTGTTATTGGTGATTGTGTTTATATCAATCATTACAAAACTATTAACTTTGAGATAAAAAGATAATATTGTGTGATCAACATCTTTGAATTTTGCAGTTATGGGAAGTTGGATATGAGTTTTGAATAGAGTAAATCATTAAAAAGAAGAGTTCTGTGGATTGAGTAAAGTTGTTTGTTCAAACAATCTAACATTGTTGCATGCTAAAATTGTGGTAGAAAGTAAAGAGAGAATGTTTATTTATATATGTGCACAAGGATATTGAGGCCTTGTCACAACATGCATATGTTAAGGAGTTCTATATGTGCATTCTATTTTGCATTTTCTTCAAATTTTTATTTTAAATTTAAACTTATATATCTATATTCTAGATAACAATTGCATGAAAATTTCAAAAATTACCAAAATAATTGAAATTTTTTCAAGAAGTGTGAAAATTTGCTCTTTCTATACTCGTTCATACACTACAGGAAAAAATGCTAAAACCGATGGCCTTAATTTGAGACTGAAAAAATATTTTATTATCCAACATTTTTTGCAAGAGTTTATGATTTGGGTTACTTGCGAAAACATTACTAAAGGACAAGCCATCGCTTATTAACAGTATTTTTTTTTTTTCTGACGGTTTTAATTATCATTGATGCATTAAACTGTCAATTATAAGTAAATATTAACCGACGGTCATATTTCGTCAGTTCTCTTCGAACCCACAGATAAATTAACGGGCACATTTTTTTTAAATAAGGGACAAAAATTTTTGTCAGTAATAGTGTTAAGAACTGATGGATTTAAAGTTATTATTAACTGTAAAAGATAATCCATTATACCACCAAAATCGTGGCCATCCCCCTCTTGCCCTAATCATCTCCCTCGCCTACTCGTCTCTCCTTGAAGCCCTCTCCTTCCCGAAATCCTCACATTGTTTCATTCAAAAACATTGCATTCATACCAAACCCTCACGAGATAGTCGCAACAGGTGCTCGCTAGGAATGCATTGATGGGAACGTGGCTTACAGTGAACTCCCATTTTACTCCTCCATCCGCTCCTCTCCTATATGAAACGATCGAGGAAGGTAACTTCTTTTCATTTTCATTTTTTTTTATTTTCATTTCTTTGGAGGAATGCATTTAGAATTTATAGTTTTGGTACTAAAATGAGATTTGACCAAATATATTTCTTGTTTTAGTTGAATTACATCAGGTATTGACTTTAAGCCCATATATTTTTGATTTAGTTATGGATACTCTTACTAGACATTTACATGAGGATGTACCTTGGTGTATGTTTTTTGTTGGTGATATCTTTCTTGTGGATAAGACAACATAATGAGTTTAGAAAAAACTTAAATTATGGAGGCCGACATTGGAGACTAGAAGCCATTGTTTGAGTAGATCTAGAAATTAATACATGAAATGTAATTTTAGTGGAAGTAGCTCTAGTGACAAAGTTGTAAGTATGGGTGATTAAATCATTAAAAAGTTTGAATGTTTTAGATATCTCGGGTCTCTCGTTCAAAGTTTAGGTGATATAGCTGGGGGTGTGATTAGCAGATTTCAAGTTGTTTGGTTGAAGTGGAGGAATGCATCCAACCTGTTGTGTGATATAAAATACTGCTTATACTTTAAGAGAAATTTTATTAGATGGTGGTGAAACCTGAAATGTTATATGGCGTAGAATGTTAGCCTTTAGATTAAGGGTTTGTTCGGTTGAAAGCAAGATTTAGTATGAATGGATTTTAATAAATCCTATAAATTAAAAACTATCAAATTCTCAGTACGTGCCAAATCCTGAATAAGATTTGATAATTGCTTCGAAATTGATTCTATGTTTGATTCGCACAAGAAACTCGAGCTTAAAAAGTGAAATATAATATATACCATCAAGGATTTCAGTCAGATTACTCTATTTGGACTTCACACGGGGAGGTTAATCCTACAATATTTTGCTCTACTCCTTCGACGAGTTATGATCCTCCACCTAAATTTGACTCAATCAGATTTGAAGAAATGATCTTTGATGGAACAAGACATCATTATGCAAGCTAAGTGCAGCAGAAAGAGGCGTCAAATCTCGAGGCTCAGAAGTTTTATGATTTATTGAATGCTGCTCAAAGGCCAATGTGGGAAGGTTGCACGTCTCATTTTGAGTTATCTATAGCTCTTAGGATGTTGAAAATCCAAACAGAGTACAACACGTCTCGAGAGTGCTTCAATCAGTTTGCAGGCTTGCGAAAGGAGACTATTCTACTTGAAATTATAGTCCCTGAAGATTTATACAGGACAAAAAATTTGTTCTTTAAGTTAGGGCTTAGAGTAAAGAAGATTGATTGTTCTGTAAACGGATTTATGCTCTATCACAAGAGTGGTGCAATGAAGAATCAATGTAGATTTTGTAATTCTCTGTGACTCAAACCTCGGAGCAGAAAAAGTAAGAGGCAAAAGGAAGTTCAATTCAAGCTACTTTTTTATCGACTGCTTATTTCATGTTTGTAGAGGCTATACAATTCTATGCATACTTCTCTACATATGACATAGCATTAGTGCGGATCAGGAGAAAATCACTCAATGAGTCATTCAACAAATGAGGAGGCATGAAAATCTTTTGATCACTCATATTCTTAGTTTACGACGGAGGCGCGTAACGTCCGACTAGGTTTATGCTCTGACGGTTTCACACCATACTGTCATACTGCATCGTCCTACTCTTGTTGATAAGTGATTGTTATGCCATACAATCCGCTACTTAAAATATGCATGACAACCCCTTTCTTTTTTCTGACACTACTATACCCGGTCCCAGCGCTTAAAGGAAATATTAATGTATATTTGTAGTAGTTGATTGATGAGCTACAAATTCTTTGGGAAATAGTTGTCATGACGTACAAAGTCTCCAGGAAACACAATTTCCTGATGAAAGTAGCATTATTGTGAATAATAAGTGATTTTCTTGCATTTGGCATTTTATTTGGGTGGAACGCTGTGGGAAAGTTAGTCTACCCATATTGCATGAATTCATCTAAGGCATTTATGCTTAGCATGACAAGAAGAATTCATGGTCTGATTGGCACGATATGTTTCTAGATGTTTAGCATCACTTCAGGAACATGAAATCATTCTGAAGAAACAAAACTAAGAAATCCTAGCCGGCTTCAAGAGTATTTGGGAAGATATAATGCAGATTGTTAGTGACATTCCAAAGATCAATGTATACCCTTACCTTTCTTCACATCATCCACCAAGATTTGGCGTCACTCTTAATTGAAAAAAAAAGTCAATTTTTTTTGGATCTGCCTTATCGGAAAGATAACATGATCAGACACAATCTGGATGTCGTGCATATAGAAAAAAATTTCTTTAATAATATTTCAAAATTGTAATGGATGTTAATGGAATAATGAAGAATAATGTAAATGTCAGACTTGATTTCATAGAGATATGCAAAAGAAAGGAGTTAGAGATCTAAGAAACTATTGTCGGCAAGCTCATCAAGCCCAGAACAAAATATTCACTTACTTTATCCCAGCGAAGAACAATTTGTGAGTGGCTCAAATCGCTAAAATTCCCGAGTGGTTATGCTTCGAATTTGAGTCGTTGTGTTGATGTGGTTGCTGGAAAATTTTTAGAATGAAAAGTCACAACTGCTATATTTTTTCACAAAATTTAATCCTAACCACATTTGATTGTTTGTTTGAAGCCAAGTCCTTAATATATTGATTGAAATCTGTGTTCTTCAGGGAACTATGTTCAGCTCGTTTGAAGCTTGACGGCATACGCCAGCTAGAAGCAAACATTCATGTAACACTTTACAAGCTTGAGAGAACATTTTTGCTTAGTTTCTTCAACTTGATGAAGCATACATTTACCCCATGAGGCATTAATTGGAGGTCCAATATAGTACCGCTAGATGTATCTGTTTAAGAGGTAATTACATTAACACTAGATAGTTAGTCACTCATTTATAAATAATATTGAAAGTTTGAACTGAACTTTTTTTCGATTTCTAAATAAATCAAAGAGAACTGTGAATAATAAGGCCAAACCAGAAAGATGGATATGTGAAGTATATTTACTTCAAGAGACAACGACATTCTGCTCTTACTATTTCATATAAGACGAGTCCATGAAAGAGTCCTTGAATTTAGTGCCATCATTAACTCTTTCTATTTTCCAGTAATTAGGTGAAGCATTGGGGTGCACATTAATTACCTTAATGATCAGGAACTTCGAGCAGCGGCACTTTATATTTTTCTCAATTGAGATGAAGTACAATCTTATATTAAGTAAGACATTTTTCATTATAATCTTTAACTCATTTATCTGAAGAGTGTCGTGATTAATTATTTCAATAATATTTCGATGAGTGAACACTTTATTCATGGATTAGTTAAATTTAGTTGAAGACGATGACACAGACAGAGAGCTTGAGAATAACTTTCCCCAGTGATTTACAACACATGTGACTTAAAATTGACATATTCATTTCTCATGTGACACGAGGCTTTTCATTAATACAGGATTCTTATGTATAAATTAATAGATCCGTGATTAGAGAAATGAAGTGACAGATCAATGGTTGATAGATATTGTTTGGGGACCACCGCGCATCGTGAAATCAGACAAATTTACGATGTAAATGGGTACAAGTTTCATAGGAAATTCTAATATGAAAGAAAAAAATTCTTTTAATTCTGGCATTTGTGTTAAAGAAAACAATAAGTCGGATAACGAGATAAACTATCATGAGATTCTGGAAAAGGTTGTTGAACGATCTTATCCAAGTTATATTGAAGGAAGTGTATTCTTATTAAATTATACTTGGTTCAATCATGTTCCTAATAATGGAACAAGGGTAAATCAACTATATAATGTCTCGAAGTGAGAGTAAATAGAAGATATGCTAAATTTGATCCTTTCGTTATAGCTCGAAAGCTGAGTCAATTTTATTATCTTCGATATCTACATAGAGAAAGAGATAATGTTAATTGGGTTGTTATCATTTTGAGTAAACTAAAAGCCACCATCACTATACAGAATAACATTGATCCCACCCATCAAGAAACTAAAATGACATATTTATGTTTTCCATTTGATGCAATCAATGAAGAGCTCAGTCTAGAGGTTGCTAGTGATGAATACAAAGAAATTTATCTAGATTATCAGTAGACTTCGACGATGTGTTTGAGAAGAGATTGCGACTATATCCTCCAGTCACTCTTCAGACGATACTGAATAAGATGAGTAAGTTTATTGTACCTTTGTTGAATTTTGTATTTCAGTTTATTGCATAGTTTTGTGTTTTTAGTTTTAGTAGTTGTATATTAAACTTTATAGTTTGTCTGCCTATTGAACTACTCCGCGCACTTTGCGTAAACTTAATATTGCTAGAATTTGATATAAAAATGTATAAAAATATTCAATAATCACAGAGTTACTTTTATCAACGCAAGTATACGTATCGCTCAAGTAATACATGGCTCTAATGGAGTCCTGGATATCGATCCCACAGGGATATTTCAGAGGCTAGGAACTAGGATTATAGAAACCAATTCAGAATCACAACCTCGTAAATCGAATTGCCTATCTGTCACTAATATGTTATTGTAAATAAGATGGAATTTTAATAAACTAATTCTACTAACAATTAACTACTTTTACTAATAAAGTGAGGTTTAATATATAAGCAAGCATCATAATCCTTGTTAAGAAATTTAATTGAATGGACAATTAGAATTAGTTTAAAACTGTGTTGTGCCAAATAGGAGCATACATATTCTTTACCCTTTGGTCCAGGCATAAAGAACATTGACTAATCCTATGCTTGGTTACTGAATCGGTGGCTAAGCTGGGAGGATACCGGCTCTCACTTCGGAACTCCCACGTTCCCCTCGCCTGAGGGCTAACATCTACACTTCAGCACCCAAACGATAGAACCGAATTGAGGATTTTAGTCTGTCACTCTAAAATCTCCAATTCTACGTCTGATAAATAATATTTCTCTATTTATTTGCACCCTACTTTCAAGTACTTTGACCTCCCTAAATCTTGGATATAAACTTCACTTTAGTTATAAAAATCAATATATTTTAACAAATCAATTGGCCATATTGAAAGTAAATTAAGTTTGAAGTGAAAAGATTATCACAACTTCTTTAACATTCACTTGGCACAACTAATTTCAATCATTATTTCAAAAAAAATATCAAAACAAGGAGACAGCAGAGAAACTACTCAGAACTCATGGAGAAGATACGAAAAAACTTAGATTTCATATATGAAAGCAAAGTTATACAAACTAAAATAAGTAAATACAACTTATCTCGAATTCCTCCCCAAGCAAACTCCTTGAAGTTCCTCTGAATCTCTTCCTTTCTTTACAACACACAGAATTCTTCTTCGAAACAGCAAGGAGGAAGAAATCTTTCACTTTTCTTCCACTCTTACAATCTCTCGAAGAATTCCTCATAATTAACACTAAATAAACTCACTCTCTAAAACTATTAGGGAAACCAAGTCACTAACATACACTCTAGAAACTCCTTAACACCACTTGGACTCTCCTTGGACCCCCGTTTTCGGTCTCAGTTTGTTTCTTTTAAAGTAGTTGAAGAGTTTCAAAGAGTTACCCAAGCATCCCTTCAAAAATCGTCCACATTCAATGCACCTCATGAGAGAACCGACTTTCTCGCCGTCGGCGGCCTTCTAGAATACTTGCTTTTGGATCTCTCTTAAGGCTCGCTGTCGGCGGCCTCGATCTCGCCGTTGGCGGTCTTCTTTGTAATTTATTTTCTGAACTCTCATGAAAAGTCCTCCGTCGGCGCCGTCGATCTCGCCGTCGGCGCCCTAGGTCAAATCTTTATATTTTGGTCCTTTTTGCTCCAAATTCGCTCATTTTTGCATGTTTTTTCTCTAATGTCCATAAATTAACATACCTGCAACAAAACATCAAAAATATCTTTCTTTAAAGTGCAATATCATCAAAATCAATATAAAATAAGCATGAAAATCACAACATATTTTCAGTGGGTCACCTATCTACTGCATCCTTATGTGTTCTATTTTATTACATATTGTTCTGTTTTTATTTTATTACATAGTATGTGTTACGTATAATAATTAATAAAATTTATTCTCCTAATTGCAAATATTGACTCTCAAGTTGGTTTGGAGGGGCGGGGGATGGGGAAGTGGAGCTCAGCGTTATATGACGAAGAAGAATGTCAAGAGAGGTCGCCCGACTTCGACGCCCACTCCCAGTCCCACTACCATACACACCCCCACCCATTCCTTGATCACCAACCTGGACACCGCCCCGACTCCTGCCTCTACCTCCGCCTACACAACCGCCTCGCCCCCTCCACCTGCCCCCACAATCACTCCCACCTCCGCCACCAACCCCACACCCACCCCTATTGTTACACTCACCCCCACCTCGAGCCCTACCCCCAATCCACCACCCCGACTACAGTGGGGTTGAGTGTGTCAAAGGCCCACAATGACTTTACCGAGCAAAAACAGCCAAACGCTAAAGCATCAGGCCTGTTGATCACTGAAAAATTTATTAAGAAATTCATACCTATTTTTGATGAAATTGCACTTTAAAAAAAGGTATTTTCTTTATTTTGTTGCAGGAATGGAGAATTTAGGTGATAAAAGCAAAAATCATAAAAAGGAACGGATTTGGAGCAAAAAGAAGAAAATAATGCAATTTGTCTTCGAGTCGCCGACGGCGAGATCGAGCCTCGCCGACGGCGAGGGTATGAGGAAGAAATTATGAAGGATTTATAGACTGTCTTCGCTGACGACGAGCCGGAGCCCGCCGACAGGCGAGATAGCGCGGTTCGAAGACCTTCAGAAGCCTCGCCGACAGCGAGGTAGTTCGTCGCCGACGGCGAGATAGTTCAAATGGCGCGGATACATTGAACACTGGACACCTTTTGAAGAGATGCTTACACACCTCTTGGACCTTTGCCTACCTCATATATAGAGGCCGAAAATCGATCTTTTAAGTGTCTTTGAAGTGCGGTTTTGTGTGTCGAATTGTGTCTTGAGTGAGTTTAGTGAGTAATTAGTGAGTCGTCTTTATCTTGGAAGGAAGAGTCGAAGGAACTACTGAGTAGTCTGTCTGGGGATAAATCGAGATAAGTATTTGTATTTATTGTTTTTAACTTTAAATGAAATCCATGCTTAGTTTAGTTCCCATGCATTCGAGTAGTTTATTAGTCTTTCTCCACTTGTTTATGAAATTAAGTGACTAGATGAACAAAAAATAGAAGTACTTTTAAATATTAATAAATTGTGATAATTTTTACTTAAAACTTAATTAACTTTCAACTGGCCATTTGATTTGTTAAAATATGTTGAATATCAACTATAGTAAAAATTACATCGGATATTCGTGAATTCAAAAGCCTTGGAAGGAAGGTGCGAATAAATAGGAAATAATATCATCTGGGCGTAGAATTGAGCATTTTAGTATGACGGACTAAAATATTCAATTCGGTCCTATTGTTTGAGGTCGAAGTGTAGATGTTAGCCCTCGGGCGAGGGGAACGTGGGAGCTCGAAGTGGCGGTCGGTATCCTCCCGGCTAGCCGCGATTCGATGATCAAGTATGGATTAGTCGATATTCTTTACACTGACCAAAGGGTAAAGAATAGGAATGCTCATATTTGTCACGATACCTTAAAATTATCTATTTAAATTCATCAATCACTTAAATTTCTAAACGAGGAAATATACTTTTTCCGAATAGTTAAGACTTATTTAGCAATTAGTTTAATTTCCTGCACTTTCAATACGTATTAATTTTCTACTTAGTTAAGTTACACTAATTAAAATACTTAGTTTACTTTATTGCGCTTAAATTTAGAATTCCAAATTTTCGTATACTATTTTAAAATTATTATTATTATTATTTTAAAATTAGTTGTTATTTAATTTTCTATTTCCCTGTGGGATCGATAACCGGGACTCCACTGTAGAGCCCAGTATTACTTGATACGATACGTATACTTGCTTAGCATCCACAACTTAAACAATTATAATTCTATACATATAATATAGCGGGGTCGAGTTTTGGCGTCGTTGCGATTAAATTAAAAATATCATAATATAAAATTTTGGGTCGAGTTTTTGGCGCCGTTGCGTGGAAAGTAAGAAAAATTTACTAGAGTAACGGATTATTTTAAAATAATCATAATAAATAAATTAATATCTATTCTAAAATTGTATGCGCAAATTTGGAAACGAAAATTTAATACGCTTACGATTCCGAATTAGAGCGTACAATTAAAAGAATTAGAAAACAAAAGAAACAAATTATAAATTTAACACAAATGACGAATATTCCCGAAATTCAAAATATAAACCAACAAAGACCATTAAGAGATTATGCCAACCCTACATCGGATGAAATTCATTTAACTATTCAAAACTACGATGTAGTCTGCTAATTCATTTGAACTTAAACCTGCAATTATCCAAATGGTACAAAACAATCAATTTAGTGGTTCACCTACTGAAGATCCTAACTTACATCTTGCTAGTTTTCTAGAACTTTGTGCTACTTTTAGAAACTTTAAAAAAATATAAGAAAACTTTTGGTTGGACTTTAGCAGATATTAAAGGAATTAGTCCTTCAATCTGTATGCATAGAATTATTTTAGATGATGAACATAAACCTAAAGCGAGATCTCCAAAGGAGATTAAACCCGATAATGAAAGAAGTAGTTAAGAAAGAAATTTTAAAATGGTTAGATAATGGTATTATATATCCTATTTACGACGATGCTTAGGTAAGCCCAATTCACCGTGTTCCTAAGAAGGGAGGAGTGACCAGTCACTGCTAATGAAAATAACGATCTTATTCCTATAAGACGATTCTTGGTTGGCGTATATGTATTGATTATAGGAAATTAAATACCGCCACCGGGAAAGATCACTTCCCTTTACCATTTCTAGACTCGGATGTTAGATAGATTAGCCAGACATAAGTATTTTTGTTTTCTAGATGGATACACCGGTTATCATCAAATACAAATTGCTCTTAAGGATCAAGAGAAAACTACATTTACTAGTCCTTATGGAACTTTCGCTTTTCGAAGAATGTCTTTTGGATTATGTAATGCACCAGCAACATTCCAGAGATGTATGATGTCTATTTTTAGTAAGTTAATTGACAATGGAATAGAAGTATTTATGGATGATTTCTCTGTATTTGGAACATCATTTGACACATGCTTAACTCATCTTGAAAATGTATTAGAAATATGTGAGAAAACAAATTTAGTTCTAAATTGGGAGAAATGTCAATTTATGGTTGCGGGCGGTATTGTATTAGGGCATAAAATTTCGGAAAAAGGCATGGAAGTGGACCCTGCAAAAATTCAAGTTATAGCTAAATTACCACCTCCAACTACGATAAAAGGGGTAAGAAGTTTTCTTGAACATCTTTGGATTCTATAGACGCTATATAAAAGATTTTTCAAAAATTACTAAACCTCTATGCCAACTTCTCGAAAAGGACAAGAAATTTGAATTTACAATCGAATGCCCGAATGCTTTTGAACTCTTAAAAGAAAAATTAATTACAGCACCTATAATAGTTTTACCTAGCTGGGAGAAACCATTTGAGCTTATGTGTGATGCTAGTGATTATCTTGTAGGAGCGATTCTTGGCGAAAGATATGAAAAGATTTTTAAAGTTATATACTATGCTAGTAAAACTTTAAATGATGCTTGAAATAAATTATACGAGTTACTGAAAGAGAATTATTAGCGGTAGTATATGGTTTTAATAAATTTAGACCTTATCCGATTGGAACAAAATGTATCGTGCATGCCGATCATTCTAGCTATCAAATATTTAATGCGAAAAGAAAGATTCCAAACCAAGATTAATTAGATGGATGTTATTAATGCAAGAATTCGATTTTGAGATCGTTAATAAGAAAGGAGCCGATAATCGAATTGCGGATCATTTATCAAGATTAGAAAATCATGAATTATACGATATTGAAAATGAAATTATAGACGATTTTCACGATGAACAACTATATAATATCAATGAGTGGAAAATACCATGGTATGCTTGATATAGTAAACTATATAGTTAGTAATATTTTACCACTTATGCTAACTTTGCAACAACGAGAAAAAATTCATCCATGATAGGAAAACCTATTTTTAGGATGAACCATATTTATATAAGCAATGTAAGGATTTAATTATTAGAAGATGTGTACCTTATGAAGAAAGCGAACCAATTATTCAAAAATGTCATGATTCGATTTTGGAGGACATTTTGGGATCGATAAAGCCGCTTATAAGATTCTACGATACGGATTTTATCGGCTACTCTATTTAGAGATGTATACGAGATATATTAAAACTTGCGATAAATGTCGAAGAGTAGGAAATATATCTAGAAGAAACGAAATGCCTCCGAATTTTATATTAGAAGTTGAAATTTTTGATGTTTGGGGATTAGATTTTATGGGACCTTTTATTTCTTCATTTGGAAACTCATATATATTAGTAGTTGTTGATTATGTTTCCAAATGGATTGAGAGCACAAGCTTTACCTAGGTGTGATGCTTAAGAGTGTTTCAAAATTTCGATGAAAAATATTTTTACTAGATTTGGAATGCGAGAGTGATTATCGTCGACGGAGGAACTCATTTTAGAAATAAATACATTCACAAACTAGTAGAAAAATACAATATTACTCATAAGATATCCATCGCTTATCATCCATGAGACTCAGTGGATTAGTCGAAGTATCTAATCATGAGATTAAACGTATTTTAGAAAAATCAGTAAACCCGAATAGGTTAGATTGGTCTATTAGATTAGACAACTGCATTACGGGCTTATAGGATCGCTTATAAAACTCCAATTGGAATGACTCCATACAGAGCTTATATATGGAAAAACATGCCACTTACCAGTTGAATTAGAACATAAAGCATATTGGGCGATTAAAGAATTTAATTATAATATGAAGGAAGCTGGTGAGAAAATATTGTTGCAATTAAATGAATTGGAAGAATTAAGAAATGAATCATATGATAATGATCGGATTTATAAAGAAAAGATGAAATTATGGCATGATATGAAGATTAATCAGAGAAATTTTGAACCAGGACAGGAAGTTTTGCTATATAATACTAGATTGAAATTATTTCTCGGAAAATTGAAGTCTCGATGGTTAGGACCTTTCACCATAACTCAAATATTTTCATACGGAACTATAGAAATCGAAGATCCAAAAGCTGGACATAAATTTAAAGTTAATGGACATAGATTAAAACCATATTTCGAAGGTATAAGACCTAACTATAAAGAGGTTTTAATGCTTAGTCGACTCGATTAATAATTGAAATTAGGTCGGGTCGACGACGTTAAACCAAGCGCTTTATGGGAGGCAACCCATATTAGTTATCTATTTTTATTGTTTCTTAATAGTTAGTCTATATTATTGAAACTTTACTACTCAATTATTATTAAGAATCATCACATATTCGAACCATTATGATGAGAAAAGAAATTATTCAATTTAGAGCGAAATTGGACATTATTTAGGAATCTCGCCGACGGCGAGGTCGATACTCGCCGACAGCGAGATTCGCGCCTAAATTAAATTCAGTTTATTTATCGAGCTCGGCCGACGGCGAAACGTCCCGCCGACCGGCGAGAACATGGGAGGCGGTTTTATAACCGAGTCGCCGACGGCGAGAAACTTCTCGCCGACAGCGAGGAAGTTATAAAGATGAGTTATTTATAATTTGAATGCCGATTTGGACGGTTTCGACACCAATTCCTTTGTGAAAAACCATTCTTAAATCATTCTAGATCTGCCTTCTTCACTAGAATTCATTCCATTCACCATAATGGCCTCCAAATTCTTAGATTCCTCTAATTCAGAGTGTTTAACCGGAGGAAATTTGTGAGTGCGGAAGCGCAGCGGATCTTCAACAAGGTTTTGGTAAAGAAAAGAGCTATCAAGGAACGGGGATTTGTCGATCGAGGATTAGAGAATTCCACTATGAAGATAGAAGAAACGATCGCGCGACGCATGCGGGAGGTATTTTGTTACACTACGTCTGCTTGTTGTTATTCCGGTTGTGAAAGAGTTACTACTCTAACTTACATGCGATCAACAATGGGAATGTCTACGTCCGAGGAAGATGAGTGACGTTTACTCCATCAAGAGTAAATGAATTATTCTACATAAAAAACACCCCGGTATGTCACTATTCAAATTTTGTGCCTTCTCGATATAATATGAATGAGATATTTCGATATATGACTGATGAACCGGAAGATTGGGAAATGTGTGAAGACGGGTATGTTAGTTTCTCTGCATCACTTTTGAATCCTGTCTCAAAGCACTGCACTTTTTCATCTCATCTAAATTGTTACCTACTATGAGGGTAAACAAGGTTTCGAAGGAATGTCTTATATTGAATTATTGTATTCAAAATAGATCGCTTTATTGATGTTGGATCAATAATTGTTAAGTCTTCATTGGGTTTAATTGTGCATGGGTCGGTTCGCGGACTAGGACACCCATCTACTTATTTTTGCATTATGCGATCGATACCGGAGTTTCTTATGAAGCTTGGGAAAAGGTTTTGTTACCTTGGAAGCTCGCTTGATCCTACGGATATGTTCCCTACTTTGGACAATAATGATGAAATTACATTTATCTCCGATAGAGCTTCACGGAATAATCCTATAGCAAGGCCTATTTCGGATAAAACGGAGTTACTTATGAAGAAAATTAAAGGAATGGAGAAAGAAGCTGCATAAAGTGAGAGATTCAATCGACAATATATCCGATTTATTTGATCACATTGATCTGGAGGATGAAGGAACACTTTGATCATTCTGGACACCCGGAAGCTAGCTTTCTTCATTTGCGAGACGAAGGGTTGGATCACTGAAGAATGCTGCCGGAGTTTCCCTTCGAGCCTTTCTATAACTTATTTGTGCATCATCGTCATATCGGAAATATCAGAGAAGATGAAGATTCAGACATTGAAGAGTAGTAGTAAAGATTTCCATAGTATGTTTGTATTTATGTTATTTGATTTGATTTAGATTTTATTATGTGTGGAGTAATGATTTGAATATCTCAAACTTAATTGAGATATGCGTCATAGTTTTGTATCAGCATTTAGTGTGTTGTGGATTGGTTTGTGATGCTGATTAGTAGTAAGGATTGGAGAATTGAAGTTTGATTATAGAGTTTAAAATTATTTTAGTTTGTACATCTCATGGATTTCAACATTAAAGTTAATTTGTTGTGTTGTGTGAATTTGTTTGTGTATAAGTAGCTAATTTTCATATTAATAAAGCAGCGGGAAAGAGTGAATTTTCCTCTTTCTAAGTTAAATGCAAATTCTAAAGCATGGCACTATTTTATTTGTTCTACTTTGTTACCTACATACCACCACAGTGAGGTAACAAGGGATGAAAGCGGTTCCGAATTTACGTATTCGAACAATAGAAGTATAAACATTGGAAGTGTCATCTATAGAAATATCTTAGCCACTGCTGGAAATGAAAGTGGAGGAGGACTAGGACATCCTGGTCTTATCTATGCACTTTGCCAATTATCTGGGGTAGAGGCAAGAGATGATGAGGAATGGATAGAGCCTATGAAACCACTAACTCAGGCTAATATAAAGAAATATGAATCCCACGAAGGATGGAGATCGAGGAGTGAGAAGTTATTTCACTCGGTCAAGTAGAGATATACCCTCTACTAGCCATGAACCTCCCGAGCCTACCACTCCTACCCTACAAGATCGATGAATGAGCCGACACTTGCATAGGAGGAGTTTTGAGCGGTTTGGAGAGACAATGGGGAGAAGATTTGATCATTTTGATCAAAGGATTGATAATCTGGAGAGGAGACATGATTATGATAGTGAGTACCTGCAGAGACATTCAGAGTACGAGATAACATATCATGAAGCTGAACGTTGCTACAGGAGTGGAGATTTAGATGTCATCTTTCCAAAATGCCCCAAGTATACTCAGTATCATCCTGCTCAGTCTTCTCAGCATGCAGATCAAGGAGGGGATGATAATATAGTTTGGGACTTTGATGCTGAAAATTAGGACTTTATTTGTTTTGTTTGTTTGATGTTAAGTTATTTTGGAAACTTTTATATGTTTGTAATATTCAGTACTTTATGTTGTGAGACATTGGATGTTAGTTAGATTAATTTGCTTGAATTGTGATAATAGTTTAGTTATTGTTTTTTGTGTTAGTTAATTGCATTTGTTTTTATGTTAAATAGGATGTTAGTTTTCTTTAGTATGTTTTTATTTTTATTTTATTCTGTATTGTTTTAAGTTGTAAAATTGTTAATGTGTTAGTTAAATTGTTTTAATATGTTAGTAATTCATATGTGTAGTGTAGAGTTAATTTTAATTGTTGTATTTAATACTTATCTCGGATTTTATCCTCGCATTTTCTTTAAATTGTTATATATATGGAGAATACTAACGAGTACGGGTTCGATGAAAAATGAAAAAGCTCGCAAAAATTTCAAAGAAAAAGAAATACCTAAACTTGAAAGGTATGATTTATTTACTTTCCCTTTTTCATTATTTAGAGTAGATATAAAAATTTAAGTTTGGGGGGGAGTAAAATACAAATTTAGTTATTAACTTGTTCTCAATTTCTATTTTCAAATTATTATAAAATGATTTTTATAGCAAATTTTTCAATTTAATTAATATGAATTATTTTATTTAATTATTATAAAAGGTTAAATGAAATATTTCTAGTGCTTTAATTAATTAAATAGAATAAAATATTTGGTTAAAGGGAATAAGAATATAGTAAACTTATTTTTAGTAAGGAAAAGCTATATTCTAAAATTAAAATTCTTAAGTATTCAAGTGAAAAAGAAAAGATTGAAAATCAATGAAGTAAAAACTATGAAGTATATATAAGCTAAGAAATATTTCTAAGTTTCAAATTTAGGAAGATGAAAATAAAGTTCAAAATTATTAACAGACTCTCCAGATACAGTAATCCTCATTAGAAAAAAGAAAAAGAAAAAGAAAAAGAGAAAGAAAAAGAAAAATGAGGAGAAGCTTGAGGAGATGTCTTATCAAAATTGAGCTTCATTTGAATTAACCTAGAGGGAAAAACTTAGATATTTCCAAACTTATGTTTATGGATTAGAATTTTACCTAATAGTGTTTTCTTGAATTTCTTATCATATGAATATCTTAAGTAGTTATTCTTTTAAATATAGTCATTCCGAAATGAATAAGTAAGTTAGAAATCTTAGACTCGATAACTAAATAATTTATTTCTATAAGATTAATTAAATTACATGAATTATTTTTTATTTAACTTTATTATGATATTAATTAATCTAATTCATAATTTATTTAAATTGAAAAATCTTATTATAGAACTCATTATTTTTATGTAGTACTTAAAATTACTTGAGGACAAGTAATAAGTAAGTTTGGGGGATTTTGATCAATCGAAAAATTTATTAAGAAATTCATACCTATTTTTGATGAAATTGCACTTTAAAGAAAGGTATTTTCTTTATTTTGTTGCAGGAATGGAGAATTTAGGTGATAAAAGCAAAAATCATAAAAAGGAACGGATTTGGAGCAAAAAGGAAGAAAATAATGCAATTTGTGCTGAGTCGCCGACGACGAGATCGAGCCCGCCGACGGCGAGGGTATGAGGAAGAAATTCGAAAGATTTATAACTGTCTCACTGACAGCGAGCCCGAGCCCGCCGACAGCGAGATAGCGCGGTTCGAAGACCTTCAGAAGCCTCGCCGACAACGAGGTAGTTCGTCGCCGACGGCGAGATAGTTCAAATGGCGCAGATACATTGAACCTGGACACCTTTTGAAGAGATGCTTACACACCTCTTGGACCTTTGCCTACCTCTATATATAGAGACCGAAAATCAGTCTTTTAAGTGTCTTTGAAGTGCAGTTTTGTGTGTCAAATTGTGTCTTGAGTGAGTTTAGTGAGTAATTAGTGAGTCGTCTCTGTCTGGAAGGAAGAGTCGAAAGGAACTACGAGGAGTACGCAGGGATAAATCAAGATAAGTATTTGTATTTTTTGTTTTTAACTTTAAATGAAATCTATGCTTAGTTTAGTTCTCATGCATTACGAGTAGTTTATTAGTCTTTCTCCTCGTTTATGAAATTAAGTGACTAGATGAACAAAAAATAGAAGTACTTTTAAATATTAATAAATTGTGATAATTTTTACTTAAAACTTAATTTACTTTCAACTGGCCATTTAATTTGTTAAAATATGTTGAATATCAACTATAGTAAAAATTACATCGGATATTCGGAATTCAAAGCTTGGAAGGAAGGTGCAAATAAATAGGAAATAATATCATTGGGCGTAGAATTGAGCATTTTAGTATGACGACTAAAATATTCAATTCGGTCCTATTGTTTGAGAGCTGAAGTGTAGATGTTAGCCCTCGAGCGAGGGAACGTGGGAGCTACGAAGTGGCGATCGGTATCCTCCAGACTAGCGCAGATTCGATAATCAAGCATAGGATTAGTCAATATTCTTTACACTGACTAAAGGGTAAAGAATAGGAATGCTCCTATTTGTCACAATACCTTAAAATTATCTATTTAAATTCATCAATCACTTAAATTTCTAAACAAGGGGAAATATACTTTTTCTGAATAGTTAAGACTTATTTAGCAATTAGTTTAATTTCCTGCACTTTCAATACGTATTAATTTTCTACTTAGTTAAGTTACCTAATTAAAATACTTAGTTTACTTTATTGCGTTTAAATTTAGAATTCCAAATTTTTGTATACTATTTTAAAATTATTATTATTATTATTTTAAAATTAGTTGTTATTTAATTTTCTATTTCACCTGTGGGATCGATAACCGAGGACTCCACTAGAGTTTTGTATTACTTGATACGATACGTATACTTGCGTAGCATCCACAACTTAAACAATTACAATTCTATACATATAATATAGCGGGGTCAAGTTTTTGGCGTCGTTGCAATTAAATTAAAAATATCATAATATAAAATTGTGGGTCACCTGTCGACAACACAAAAGTTTTCTTTTAAGATATTTTCAATAAATTTTTTATTTTTTCAATTGAATATAAGACTAACAAATTGTTGTTTTAAGGTTCTACCCCCCCCTCCAGATTATTCAAGTCATTCGGGACATCATTTGGAGAGAGTATGAATCCGCATAAATGTCTTGGAAGGAAATCCTAATGACTATTCGAGATCTTTATTTCAGGAGTATAAGATAAATATCGCTCACTAATAACTTAAGTCATTTTAGTTTATTTATCAATCAATCATAATCTAAGTAATATTTGTAGAAATAATTATTCTGGAACCTTGAGCATGAGGCACACATCCGGCGTAACTTCGAGCACAAAGGTAGCAATCACCTCGGGACATGTTCGACGATATCCGGAAAACGCAACAACATCCTCTATGGCTTGAAGAGAATTTTTTTACCATGCTGCTTAAGGCATGGGAATCTCTGGACTACCAGTAGAAGCGGAAGCAGGTAAAAGCAGAATAGGCGGTCACTGTGGAGTCATGGGGTCCTCCAAGCACACTGGTGGGGCATTCCCACATACGGAATACAAGCGAAAGTTGGTAAGAGTTCATTTATTATAAAGATTTTTATAGTTCAAAGATGTATTCTAACTATTTTATTTTATGGAAAGACTATGAAGATTGGACGAGATCCCTCTGTAGCCGATGTACATAAGCGCACCTATAAGAGACTGTTTGATCTGTCATGGATCGATGACAGATCCCGTGCAACCCAGATAATTGATAAGCTAAACTAGTTTTATGTTAATATATGTTAGTTTTAACATAATGTAACTACTTTTTTTTGCAAGAGAGATTATAGTAGCAGAAGGAGAGCCGATCCTAGGCATCAGGAGGTATAGGATCCACTAGTGTGATCCTTCCGAGTACGACTTGTAGAGGGAGGCTGCTGGAAGGAAGAAGGTTTGTGGCTATGAGCTTGGGTCGCAAGGGTTTGCCAACAATTATCACCCCTCTATCAGTGCATCTGTAGCTTCTAAGAGTACCACATAGGATGAGGAGATCTCCTGGTATGTTGTGGCATTCTGTGCCAAGATGAAGGCCCGCTTCTTAGATGAGGATAGAGCTGGAGACCAACATGTAGGTCAAGCTAAAGGCTGAGTTAGATTCCTTCTGGTAGTGGATGAGAGTGTGGCAAGACAGTGGCAGCATTAGAGAAGGAGGAAGTGGCAGAGGACAATGATGATAAGAATGACGAGATAGAGGAGGTTGATTGGGAAGGGCGTTTTTCTTTCGTTTAATGTTTATGTTCATTTGGACATTTATTTTTACTGTAAATAGTGTTGCACATAGTTTAGAGTAAAAGCGTTTTATTTGTTTTATTATTTGACTAAATAATTTACTGTTTGATAGTTATATTATTTAGTTGAATGCTTGGAATTGTATATTAAATGTTGTGATAATAAGTGTGGTAATGTAAATACCAAAGAAATAATTTAATTTTTTATGAAGCTATAGGTTTTCGATGGCTTATAGTCGGTTTTGTGATAGTTCCAAACATATCCGTAGGCAAAACCGACGGCTAGCCGATATACATTTTTTACGAACCCCTCACTGACGGCATAAATTGTCTCACACAAAAACGACATGCACGACACTTTTCTGACAATTAACCCGTCAGTTATAAAATATGGCAAATAAACAAAAGTTAACTGATGGTTTTACATGCGTAAAAAAATCTATGGGTGTGACACTTTTTCGATAGTTAACCCGTCGATTATAAAAAATGATGCATAACCGGCAGCTTTACCTAACTCAAAAAACTAATGTGTTCAACACATTTTTTATGTGTATGTCATCACTATTATCAACGGAAGAACTGTTGGTTATATAAACCGATGATTACTGACGACTTGATCTTTTTTCAAAAAAAAATGATATTAAATTGTTAGATAACCGTTGATATATTTATACAATCAGAATATTGGTTGGTTTTAGAATTATCAACAAACGTTTTACCTATGTGTTAAAAACTGTCGATAAACCATTAGTAACATCAAAAGCGAATGTTTTTTATTATCATAATCAACAGATTATGGTCTTTGGAAAAGGCATAAACTCCTATAGTGATATTGTATAACTATCTCCCTAAGCTCTATGAGATATCACAATTCTTCTTGAGAGGCTCAAGATTTTTTTAAAATGAGAAAAAAGTTATATTGTGAAATAAAAAACAACAAGTGGAAGTGAAGGTTCATAATCATTATGATCAAACTCCAAACTTTCTTTTAAAAAAGGTTCAATTTTATTTATTTGAATTTTATCCAAAGAGATTTGTTTGATATCCATAATCATTATGGTGAAACAATAGCCTTCCTATAAAAAGGGTTAATTGCCCACCTTTGAATGGATTTAAAAAGAGAATAAATCACTAATTAGGCCAATAACCCTTATAATAAGGTTGTGATTAATAATAATTTGAATTAGAAATTCATCATCATCAGCTAAATAAAATTTAATTAAGGAGAAGCATTCATGTTTCATAACTTAAATAGTGATTCTCTAATCTTCCTACAAAAAATTAATTGACTTTCCCCATTTAGATCATAAATAAAGACATACATAAATTATTCTCATTTGATTTCCTTCAACATAAAGTCAAATTCCTTATAAAAATCATTATTCTCACACTATAAGAGAACAATCAAATATTGGTTGATTTTTTCAGTTAGTTAATTACCTATAGCCATGTGGTTGAATAGTCATGTATAGCATAACTACAAAATAAAGTAGTTGAAAACTTCACCTAACTTGTTATAATAGCTAATTAACTACTATGATTTTCAGCCATAAACATATCACTTGACTCCAGCCGAGTGATCATTTATTTTGCGACCAATTTTCCATTTTTTAGACCGAAAAAAAAATCTTATGCCCTTTACTCTCATCTCGTGCCTTACTCTACTACCCAAAATCCTTCTCCCTCCCCCATCGTTCGACTTCGCCAAAAACCATCACCTTTATGAGTAAACCCATAACTGTTCATTATTAGAGCTAGTTGGGAGGCAACGATGGGATTACGACATGCAAAGACCTCTAAAACTTGGAATCTTTCTCTTGTTTCCAACTTGTTCCTAAATCAATCGAGGAAGGTAACCTTCGCCGTTCTCTCCTTTTCTTTCCATTGATTTAAGTCATTTAACCTTCTCTATATCTCATAAATCTAGCTTCCAACAAGATTTACTAAATCCTATATATAAGGCAAAAGAGAGGCAAAATGCGACTATTTAGCAAAATTTAAGGTAAATCCTACCAAAATTATGCTCAAATCTTACATTTATAAACCATTAGGGTATAGGTGACTTGGGACAATTACATACATATCACTCTTAATATTTGCACGTATAAATGCATAGGTTTGGCAATTCAAAAATGACTTGGGTGCTAGTTTGCAAATAAGAATGTTTCAAATGCTATTTATGGAGTTATCCCTTTAGATTTTTGTAATATTTACTTGCATAAAACTGAATTCTTTTGTATGAAAATACTTTAAACCTAAAATTCAAGGAAAGAGAATTGGAGCTTCAATAAATAGCTGCGGGTAAACTAGTAAACCTAAAGTATAGTATGTCCTACTTCAAACTTGAAAAGAACTACTTATGAATGTTTGCAATCTTTGAAGTTCTTGAGAGGGTATACCATTATTTGTCATCAAGAGTCAATGATATCTTCAGTGACTTTTGTCTATTTCATTTAGCACTTTGCTAAGTTAGATACTTAATTCATTAATTAAAATTAGTATATTCTTAAGGAATTTATGTACAACAAATTTGAGTGTTATTGCATTAAGAAAACTTGAAGAACTTTCCACTAATCCTATGCAAACTTGACTGAAATGTGGCTCAATGAAGCATCTGTTTATTTATCTATCCTATGAGAAAAAAAGTAGATGTCTGGTGCAGTGCTGGTAGATCTATCTGTTTGAGAGGTATATTTTCGAGATATCTAATTACATAATTTATAATAAATCATTATGATGTCACGCTAAATAATTAATTTTATCAGTGATTTTTAAATAAAATCAAGAGAATTATGAAAAATAAAGAACAACCTTAAAGCTAAATATATGAGACATAATTATTATTTGAGACAATAACTTTTTCTTTATATTTCTTTGAGTAACTACAACCAGTAAACCAAGTTGTAGGCGTGGAGCCTTCATAGCCGGTGATTTTTGTATTGCAGCAACCAAGTGAAGTATTAGAGAGATGTAATTTATGCTACCTCAATGACAAAGAGCGTTGAGAAGTGACGTTATATAGTCTTTTGAACTCCAATGAAGTTTATAATTTTTTTAGTTAGACTTATAATGAATAGTATTTAAAAATTGTTTCATTGACCTAATTTTAAAATTTTAATTATGTGACCATGCTATTTGTGAGCTCATTAAATATTAAGGAAGAGAGTATTATTATTAAAAAATGAAGAAGAATTCCTAATATAATTCAAATTACATATAAGTTTAGCTAACTTAATACTTTAACTATACAAGAGATGAATGGTCACATTACATATGTCTGTTAATATTTTAATAGATTCATAATTAAAGCAACTGAGTTATAGATCATAACTTAATAGATCTTTCTTGGGGGCCTAATTGCAGCATGAATATGTGGCCAACGTTTGATGTGAATGTATACATTTTTTCTACATGAGTACTTGGTCTAAAGCAAAAAGATAAATAATTTTGACGTTTGTGTCAAAGCAAATACCCATTCAAATTTTTAGATTGATCGTATGAGATTATTTAAAAAATTGTACAGTTGCAATATCCATTTTCACCTCTATGATACTTTTTATACTATCTATTATGATTTTTTTCTCTTTTTTTCATTTACTTCAATTCATTCTGATTTTTAATTACTTGGGTCATACTTATGTTTTTACCTCAATTATTTTCAACTTTTTTTTCTATTATTTTCTACTTTACTTTGGGTATTTCATGTTTTCTACTTATGTTATTTTCTATTTATAATTATTGTAATCTATTTATTTATTCTTGTTACAGATGACTTCAAGTGGCAGTGAAGATCAAAGTCCTCAGAGACCAATTTTATATAGTTCATCTGAACGAAAAACATGGCAGATTTGTGGGCCACCATATAGACTAGCACGACATTAACTACCACCACATTGGTGCCCATCAGGCAGGTTGTTGCACCTCCAGATTCATAGGTCTTCTATGCCACTAAAACTTTGCCCCCACCCGCCCCCGCCACTCTTTTGAGGTCCCCTCCGCTCCTGTGAAGTCTTCTTCGTTCGTCACTTCAAGATCTTTGTACATCGAGCAAGATGAAGATTCATATTTAATTTAAATTATAGCAATTCAAATTAGTTTTATATTATGTTAGATACACTATTTTTTCTTAATTTGCAAGTTTCATCCATCCAGACAGTCCATCATGAGCTCCTAAAGATCATCCAAAGTTAGGTATGATGTTTCATATTTATCATTAAACAAATTATGATTGAGATATGGGCATGTCGTTTAGGGAGTTCGAGATAAAACTAAGCAATTTTGAATTATGTTTAAAACTAAGAAATTTTGAATTATGTTTATAATATGAAGTTATCTTTTATAATAATAAATATATTTGATGTTTGTTTTATGACTTCTTATGGGAAGTTGAGCATCATTAGTAGATCCAAAGGAATTTTGAAACTCGGGGCTAGAATTGCTTACGATATATGTTCGTTGTATCAATAGAAAGTGGTAGAGGCCTATTTATATAAGCAAGGATTTATGGGTTGAGTTGTGTAGATACTGTGTCTCTTCTGAGTATCTCAAGAACATGGAGACAGTGAAACAGAAGTGACCTCAGACTATGGGGCGATGGGTACCTCCTTACACACGTGAGCCTCGATCCTCTATACTGAGTATAAGAGGAGGATGATTAGTTTTATTAAATGTAGTAAACAAAATTTTAATAATTTTTTTTTTACCTTTTTATATGTTAATAGATGGTAACACTAGAATGAGTGCCCATCTTTGCAAATTGTCACTCTCACACACATCAGTGTCAGGCGGACAAACAAAGGGTCGACGTTAAATCTTATCATGTCCATATAAGTTGAAAAATTTTTAGTTTATTTATGAAATTTATTTACAATATTATTTACTAATTATCCTTTATAATCTTTTGTAGGATGATTGTGTTGACATTAATAAATCCTAGAGTAAGAACTTGACAGAAGTTGACAGCTCTAGTGGTTAGTCTATGCACTCAGTCTTTAAGATCTAGAGGGAAGTTGTAAGGTGGAGGAAGAAGGGAGGGTCTACCACCTCAGTGCACAAAGCTTTGTCTACGATGCACAACACTCAATTTTGTTCAGCTGCGAGTACTTTATCGATTGATGATAAAGTCTCTAAGAATGTGACCGCACTCAACAAAAATTTGCAGATTAATCTGTTGATGAGCTAGTGAGATGGAATCCAAGATGATAATGATAGAGCAAGCCAGGGATGTCAGGGTTAAGAGGCTCGAGCGGACTACTTAGTAGCTACAATGTCAAGCACATTATCTTGGCAAGTGAACCTTGGTCGAGCAGGGGGACAAGTTGGAGGAGTAGAATGATTAGATTTTTTTTTTTTATGAACAAAGCTTCATTTGTATTTCTTTAATTTATTTTGTGGATACTATTATAATAGATGAGTTATTGATATCTATTATTTTTATTATTATTTCATTCAATGTTGTTGCCTTTATTTGTTATTTTAGGTTATTATGAGAATTTATGGATATGGCTAGGGGTGTCAAAAAAACTCGTTGTTCCTGAACTGTTCATGTTCGGTTCGCCAAGAAGTTCGTGTTCGATTCGTTCGACAAGCAAACGAGACGAACACGAACAATTTTTTCGTTTGGTTTGTTAAACGAACCAAACACAAACAGTGATGTGTCCGTTCGTGTTTGGTTCGTTATTGTTCGAAATATATAATAATTTAAAATAATTATATATAAAAAATTTATGATATTTTAAAAATAATTATATATTATAAAAATTTTATCATATTTTAAGTAATTAAACTTCTATAAATTATAATACATGATAAATTATTAATAACAATAATAATATATTATTATTAATTATATTAATATAAATATTGTAATATTATAATTAATATACTATACTGTATATGAAAATAAAACCCTAAACAAAATCCTAAACGCCTTATTCGGTTTGCTTCATTTTGATGAAGTTTGGATTACCTGATGTGTACGAATTACCTGAGCAATTTGCTTCATTTTCAAGAAGTATGTTATCAAAGTTAGGGATGTCAAAAAAGCTCGTTGTTCGCAAACAGTTCGTGTTCGATTCGTTCGATAAGCAAACAAGACGAACACAAATAATTTTTTTTTTTGTTCGGTTTGTTAAACAAACTAAACACGAACGGTGATGTGTTCGAATATTTCGAACACGAGCACTAGCTCTGTTCGTTCGTGATCAGTTCGTTTACACCCCTAGATATGGCTATTAGTTCCTTCCTTTGCGATTCAAAGTGTGTAAAATGTTTTGGTACAGTTACCAACTGATTAGTTGTTGAATTTTTAGCCACTAAATTATTACCTTCTGAGATTTTAGTGGCTAAATTTGCGCATGAACAATCAACCACTTTCAGCTGATAATTTTGATGGTTGAATTTGTAGCATATAATGAATTAATGGATGGAAGTTCAGCCTCTAATGAATAAAAAAATATATGGAGGAAGATATATACTTTCCCAATCATATATATTATAAGAATTAAAAACATTTAGAGAAAGATACATCAAATGAAGACATTTAACTTTGAAATTTTTTTTTATCTCTTGCATTTGTCTAATGATATTTAGATAGTAGAAAATATTTCCTCCATTAGAGCATCTTTCTTTGGTTTTGCAAACAAGGTTGGTAAATTAAGCTGATATAGATCATGTTGAGTCGAGTGTGTTGGAGTGCATTGTAAAGCTATTAAGGCATTAATCTGCACTGTTCCTTTAGAGCAAACATAGATATTAGCAATAATTTTAACATGATGGGATGAATCGGTTGAGACAAATAGAGGAAGATACGAGAACAACATAATAGAATTAGCATCTGGTGGCCCATTATTGATAAGAGCAAGATCGTTGGATGGAGATGCATTAATAAGTTGAGATTTTACTAGAATATGTTTTATTAATTGTGTTTGAAAACCTAGGCCTAGGGGTTACCAAAAGAGAGAGAAAAATTCTATCAATAAGTTGAGTTGATGATAGTAGTGTGTTAATCACGAGAAGAAGAATAATAAAAAATAAGAATAAGAAGAAGAAGATGGTAACATGTTAATCAGGAAAAGGAGCAGAAGAAGAAAAAAAAAATATGGTAGTGAGTTTATCAAGTGAACAAGTAGAAGAGAAGAGAAAGAAGAAGAGAACAAATAGAAGAAGTTAAAGAGAAGAAGAAGTAGAAGAGATTGAAGAGAATAAGAAGTAGAAATAGAAGAGGAGAAGTAGAAGTAGAATAGAAGAAGTGGAAGAAGCGAAGTAGACAAGAGAGGAAGAGAAAGAAGAAGTACAAGTAGAAGATAAGAAGAAGGGAAGAAGAAGAAAAGAAGAAGAACTTACAATGAAGTGTGAAGAGGCCAAAGAAACCAGAGGCGAAACATATCAAACGAGAATACCAAAGTGGGAGAGTAAGCCAAGAAAAGGAAGAAGCTGGTGGAACTCCCTTTCTAGAGGAGTGGGAGGGTTAGAATGTTGGGTAGAGGTAGTGACAAACGAATTTGGGGTCGGTTGGCACCTAAAAATCAAGTGGGAGGAGTTGGAGTAGTGGTAGCGTGGTCACACTGCAGCCCTAGCATAGTTACACTGCTCTCTACGAGAGAGTGTTGGCCTCAATTTTTTTGAGGTATAGTCTTCATTCCTTAAAAGCCTAGGATCTAGTCATAATATTTTCCTATTGACTATCCTAGCAGACTAGTGATGGAACACTTTCCTTAGAAACACCTCTTTACTCTTTTTGGAGTTCCACATGTATGATTTTGACCTCTAGCACCTAGTAGGATGAAACCAACATGGGGGAGCTCAAGAGGAGTCCCAATAGGATTGTCAGGCCTTAGGGTTAGCTCTAGGTGGTCCGTTCTTGGTCACACACATACACACTTCAACTCATCACTTGCATCCAATCCCAAAACCGTAAAATCAGTCGCCCTTAACCTCCTTCTTTTATCCTTTTGGAAACTCATGTGGGTGGTCCCCAAGTCCTTGGCATTTGGCTAGGATGACTGGGACCAACATATAAACGATCCAAAATAGGATTCCCCTTGGTCTCATTGCACCAAAAAGGGTAACATTATAGTTAACATCTTCAATAAACCTTAATCACCACTACAACATCCATTTTAACCTCCAACCCCAAACTTCTCCAAAATTACCAAAATGCCCCTAAAACTCTAATTTTCTCTAAATTCCTCAAATTCTATCCAAAAAACCACCCAAGCCACCCACTCTGTCCAAAATACCCCAATTTCCTCAAAATCCCTAAAATACCCTCTACACCACCCAAAATTACCAAAATGCCCCTCATGGCCCAAAAGTTCCCAAAATCTCCAAATTCACTCTAAATGTCTCAAAATCAATTTGAACAACCCAATGTCTCCAATTGTGACCAAATCCACCAAAATTGGCCAAAATTCCCAAATTGCTCCTAAATGCCCAAAGTTCCTCAAATCACCCCCAATTTCTACTAAATTCATTTCAAACTTCCCCAATTTTAAAGCCAAATCAATATTTATCATGTCCAAGCTCAATTGAAACCAAATGCAACCCCAATTAAACCCAATTTAAAACCTAAATTCTAAGCTCAAATCAAATGCCCCAAATTGATCCTAAGCCAAAACTCCATTAAATTGAGCCTTACAATCAATCCAATTTCATGAAATTTGTTTTCTAAATGCTTCAAGACATTCTCCTATACCAAATTGAGCTCTCAATTGGTTAGAATCCAAGCCCAAGTCAAGCTCAAATCTAAACCTAAGCTTAAACCCAGATTTTGAACTTAATCTCAAATTCACCTCAAATCTTTCAAATTAACCAAGGATTAACCATTTCTGCCATGCTTAAGCACCCTTGGATGTTAATCACATCACTTAAGACCCAAAATTGGTGCCATGGACCAAGGGTCCCCCAAATTAGGGAGCCTCTTCATAAATTTGGCTAAGTGACCCAAGCTTTGCATCTCATGACTAAACCTCCATCCTAATCACACTTAAATCTCCCTTTAACTTCCCTGAGCTAGCTAGCCACTTCAGCTGGCCTGGGCAGCCAGCCTAGTCATAGGAATACCCAAAATCGAGGGGTGACCACCTTAGTTTAAACCCTAAAAGTGACTCATCCTATGTGGCTAGCTTAATGGCGTCACTTAGCTCTCCACCTCAGCTTATTGGCATTAGCAAATGAGAGCCTGAGGCCTCCCCATTGGCCTCAGCTATAAATCTCCCCCCTCACGGCCAAACATAAAGAGCATCTAATTTCTTGGGGAAACTCTACCAAATTGTCTTCAGAGCTTCTCTCAACCTTCTTGAGCTCAACTCCACTGTCCTCAGCTATCCATTCCCACTATACAAGCCAAATTTCATCATTGAAATCCAGAGCATTATTCGACCATCTCCACAAACTCCACCAAACTCCAAATTGATTAACCCATAAGCTTCCTCAGAGCCTACAACGAATTTCCCCACTAAAATTGGCCCTTTTTGAGCTCTCTGCACCAGACTTCCACATAGATCGTGCCACCCTTAGGTTGAACTCCAACACAGCTCCAACCTCTGCTCGAACCAACATTTGATGGACGTTCGCAGGATCAAGAGGAAGCTCAGGAACCAATCCAATTGAGGCTACTTATCCTGGACAAAGGTATGGATTAAAGTCCCTAAATTTGCACTTTGTTTGAGCCTTTGTGAAATGAACTTGTATTTCGTGCATATATAGCCATATATATGGGTTCTTCTCACCTAGATGAAGGTGTAGGAACAAACCACATGTGATTTGGTTGAGTATCGAGCGAGATTTTAGGTCTAGGGTGTGGACGGTTCTCGAGTTAGGTAGACTAGGGACAATGACCAGTAGCCATTGGATCACACGTGCAATGATTAGATAATTCAGATCGCATCGGACGAAGGAATGGTACATGAACTGTGGACCATGTTGTAAGCCTGCATGTAAAGAATATCCAATCAGATGTCGCCACATGTGCTTTCAAAGCCGCCGAGGTTGACGTGGATAAGTAGGAAATTAAAGGGTATTTCTGATTTAAATAAATACATAAACTTCAAAAATGCATAACCTAGTGTAAAAAATCCTAAAAATAAAAGAAAAATACCTTTGTGTTCAGTGAACAAAGGAGAATAATGTGGAGTAAAAAATATATTTTCTTTATATTTATTTTAAAATTAATTAAATACTCTAAAAATTGTTTAAATTATAAATAACTAAATATTAATCATGAATGTGAAATTTAAGGGGTTTATTCCTCACATTCTTAGGGATGTGCTCTGATTTTTCTAGGGTCAGAGAGCATCTTTAACATTGCAAACCTAATTTTCAATGTAAATCACTTTATTTTCTTAGAATAATTATAAAAATGAAATAAAAATAAAAAAAATTATAAAAATGGTTTTAGTAGGTTCACTGTAGTCAGTGGAACTTACGAAAAATAAAAGTTAAGTTTTAAAATTTTAGATCATATTTTTCTGTTTTAAATTTAATAAAATCATTAAAATTTAGGAAAATACAAAATAATTTAATTTTTTTCCAAATTGGGCCAAAAAGGGCTTCTGTAAAAATCAAAAGTCATAAAAATTATTTTTTGTGTAAAAAATAAATTTTCTAAGTAAATATGAATTTTTTCTTTAAATACTTACATAAATTAAAAGAAAAATCATAAAATTATAAAAAGTGATTTGAGGTGTTCCTTGTGACCAGAGGCACCTGAGAAAAATAAAATTAAGGTTAAAATAAATATTATATTTTTGAGCTATTTTCAATTTAAAAATTATGAAAAATAAAGTAAATATTAAAAAAATATAAAATCAATTTCTCTGAGTTCCTTGAGATTAGGGAGACTTATGAAAAATGTAAAAATGAAAATTGAAATAAAAATGTAATTTTTATGTTAGCCCGGAGCCGTGTCAGAGATTTTCTCGGTTTCGATGTCGATGTCTTTATTTTGGAGTCGCCACTCTATTTATCTATAATATTGCCATAATCTTATTTCTTTTGAATCATGTAAAGGATCCTTAGATAATAAGAAGTTTGAAGAAAGTAAGGGCTAATAAAATAGAAAAGATCAATATTGGTAGACTTCCTTTTTCAAAATGATCTAGAAATGATCCTTACAAAAGTGAGGTCAACATTTTATTAATTTTTTAATTAAAATCATTTAAAAATTATAAAAATTAAATTATAATTCAAAAACTCATAAAAATTGTTTCTGGAGGTCCTTTGACCTAGGTGAACCTCTAACCTTTTCCTTATAGGTTAAAATTTTATTTTAGTTGGTTATTTTAATTATCCTTGACATTATCTATTTTTGAATTAAAATAATTATATAAATTAAAATCAGAAAAACCATAATTTCTTCTCTAATGTTGTGATTGACCCATGAGCATGGTGATAACAAAAGTCACATAAATTTAACTTAAGAGATTATATGATTGGGACCTTAAAGGACAAAATTGTAAGTTTGGGAGCTTCCTACCCTAATCAACATTTAAGCTAAACCAAAAGGGAAATGGAAAATATTTATTATGATTAACTCTTTGAGGTGATTGAAATCAAAGGGATTAAATGGTAGAAACCAACTCACATCACTTTCTATAAAGGTTAGAGTAGTAATTTTCTGAATTATTAAACTTAGAGGACAATTAAAGCTGGATGATCCTAGGATGAAGGGCTTATATTTGGATGATATTAATCTGCTAATTAGGAGCCCCAATCCAATGGTTGAGTAGTGATAGAGCCTTTTAATAAGGGTCGACTTTTCATAAGACATTCTTTTAAAGTTGTAAATCTACCCGCACATGTTTAAGGGCTTTGTAGTGAATTTGGTTGGATTCTTAATCATATAATGAGGTTTAGAAAAGGTCAACATAATTATAAGATCCATAAGATACTATGAGCCCAAACCTCCAATGGTAAGGTTAGGGAGTCTCTTGATAGCTTGGTGTACCCTTCAACGGTACCTATCCATATAACTTTAAGTGAAACTTTGTGTGAATGTTTGATTCTCCCACTCATGGGATGATTAAAACATTGAGGTTTTCACTGAGCATAGACCTAAAGCACTGTAACCTAAATCTTAACCGGGGATGATTAGTTCAATAGAGTAATAGGTACAAATGAACTTGAAGTGATCTAGAGGAGTTTAAAAGATGTTTAGGGTCATGCCCCAAACACTTTTATAGTCTTATAGAAATTTTGTAGGGCATCTGAACCTGTTACTCTTTCTTGAAGAAAGTTATCCAACGTTAGGGACCCACTAAGCTATGCCTCGGGAGCCGTTAATTCATCCAAATCAACAGAAATACCCTAAACTACTTATCCTACATTTATAACTCAACTCTCAAGGACTTGAGTCTTCTCTATGGTATTTAAGTCCTTGTGAGAAATTGAGGATATTTGGTTTTTACCACATATGGATCATCGGGTTGGTGTAATTTTGAGGTCTAAGTGGCTAGGGCAATGACGATAATGCCAATTTGTGCCAAATGAGGGATACGACGTGGGATTTTCAAAATGGTATCTCCTACTCGAGGACCTTAAATAAGGAAAAGGATAAGACCAATGATATTATTCACCAACTCTTGGTAAGATTGTTGCATCTAATACTTTTAGTTTGTCAATAGTCCTAGCTCAATTAAAGTAACTAATCTGTAGACTATATTACCTTACTAAATACTTTAACAAAAGTCCTTTTCTTACAACATAACTAGTTTTGCTTGCTAAAGTGAATTCTACTTGCATGAAAATTAGGATAAAAGCTTAGGAAGGTCCACGGTTAGTCACTTAGATCGAGGTTAGCACAACCCTCTGTAGATTATCAGGTTGGTAGCTCTACCCTAGGTTTACGAGCACACAGTCCAGCTCCGAGCCCCCACCATCACCAAATTCTTACACCTAGTCCCGTTCTTCCATATCTGACTACAGGTTTTCTTTTATCTAATCAGGTATTAGTATGGTTCGCTTTTTTATTTCTTCCTATTAGGCTTTCTTGTTCTATTTTTCTACAATTTACTTAAATATCTTACAAATTATATTTTTCTTTATGAACTAACCATGCAGTGGTAGTAGAAGCCTAGGTACGCATTTTTTTTTACGTACTGCAGTTCTTTTATTTACTTTACCGCATTTTTTAGCTACATTTACTTACTTTGTATGTAAAACTGAAATCAAAACCAAAACAACAAAAAAATAACAAAACACATTTTCAAAATTAAACCTACACTTTCAAAACATTGAATGAACTTAATACACTCCTTTTGGGTTTACGAGCATTTCTCGGATGAGGTAACCTACGATTGCTAACGGGAATTCTCCAGTCTAAGTGAGCCAAACAACTCATTCAGACTAAGTAAATTTAAAAGAAAATAGTGATGTTGGAATGAGAGAACCATAGGATCCTAACCAATGTTGCTATAATTAAATTAAAATTCCTCCAAATATAACACTTAAACAAAAACAAAAACAACAACAAACCTGACACACATATTACAAAAAACATAAAACCTTAAACCTAGAGTCATCGCAATAAGGAGCTTAGAGCATATTCTGCGAGCAGCACAACGAGAGCATACAAAATAACATCTTCAAGAGAGAAAACGAGTCTACGTCAGTATATCATTCTTTAGAATTAAACAACAAGCCATAAGACTTTAAGGTAGTCTGTCTAGCACGACGTAAATCCTCAACTCTTCTTTAGGCTCTTGCACAGCCATGTTGAGCAGTATAAGTCCTAACTCTTTTTAGGCTATGAGATTGTCGTCCGGTACGACGTAAGTCCTTCAATCTTCGTAGGCTATTTGCATGATTAGTATCATGCAAATATAAGTCCTAAATAATAAAATTAGTAGGATGAAACATTAAATAATATCATATATTCA
The DNA here is from genome assembly GCA_022702705.1 of Papilionanthe hookeriana x Papilionanthe teres. Lineage (NCBI taxonomy): Eukaryota > Viridiplantae > Streptophyta > Magnoliopsida > Asparagales > Orchidaceae > Papilionanthe > Papilionanthe hookeriana x Papilionanthe teres. The sequence continues at coordinate 70,685,441 of CM040427.1, read as the reverse complement.
AAATTGAAGCTGAATCATATGATAGTTTGGGAATTCACTGAAGCTCACCTCATAATTTATGGCGTCTCGTAGCTTTCACTCCTTTGATTCTATAAATAATTGTTCACATTTAAAACCATACATATTTGGTTTCCATGTCCGACCTTGAAAACTCTAAACATTGGATTCATGTAAACGAGTACTTCTGATCAAAATCGAGAGTTTTTTTAGGTGACTTCGGTTGTCTAAGATGTAATTAAACATAGGGGCTTGCCCTTATAGAAAACTTTAGAACTCAACTTAATATAACCCTATCAAATCTTTCATATTAGATAGGGGAACCAATCGATCAACATAAAAGGTTTTGCACACCAAACATAAATTTTTAGTTTACTTAGTTGAGCCTCGCTGTCAAGCAATGTGTCTATTCTTCAGGATAGGCGCATGGCTTGTGGTGTGGTGCTCGATTATTTAAACTATTAAATATATGAGATCGGTTCGGTATCGTTTTTTTTTAATTAAAATACTAATTTTGAAAATTATATTTTTTTTATATTAAATTAAACATATTTTCAAAGCAACCGATAACTTCATATTTGGTGACCGACAGAGAGAGGGGCAGTTCTACCACAAGGTGATGTGGCTACGCAACCAATGGTAACCATACTAGAAAGGGGCACAGTTACACTAGCCATGGCTAAAGTTTTGAAGAATTTAGGCTCATTTGAAGCTCAGTAACTTTGCTTTCTCAGAATGACTTCCCATGGGAGGAAGGTTGAATATTTTAACCAAGAAAACGTTGACTAAAATGTAAGGTCAATTAATGTATTCCAAATATATATGACAAACTGTTCAAAATATGACACATAAATTGGTGTTGACTGAGGTGATCAATTATGTCCAAAAGTAAGAATGCTGATACTTAGAATTTAAACTTTGGATTTAGAATACAATGTGCAGATTGAAAATTAGAGTTGACTGATTAAAGACTTGATGTTAAAGAGTTATGAGCTTTAGGGCTTCATGTCAATTAGAGCCACTAAAAACCCATTATGGGTATTTGAGCAAATGTTGCCTGAAAGAGTTCACTTTGCAATATTAGGAAAGGAACCTACTTGGAAACTTACTCTAGACCTAAAGAAGGCAACTTAAGCAATCTAAGGATGGTTTAGTGAAGCACAAAATTCTAAAGAGTGACATGATTCTTAAGTAAGGCCTAAAGATGGCGCAAGTATGCTTTGTGTCTTGTTGACCATATGATTTTTAGATTATGTTTATCCAAACACATTAGAATGGAAATCCCAAGGACTCGTATCTAACCAACGAGGTGAGTATGAGAAATTGTGTTTGCCATTTTTGGACAAGGTGATGATTTTCTACTCAACATACCGCCACAGGAAATATAGGTAAATCACGATAGTTCCTTTCTATGCAAGAACTAAGGCACCCAAGGAAGTGACAAATTTTAATTATCAATATAAATCTAGAGACTAGTCCCCGCATAAGAAGCATAGAATGGTCCTAAGCGAAGGTCAGTTCTGGAATAATACTGATAACTGATAAATTCAATTCCTTACAAGACATGTCGGTGATCACCCAAGATAAAGGGATTTATTCCTAAGATATGCCCCAACCTTTAATCGAATGTCTCGAAGGGATAAAAATATTATTTCTTTTATTCTTTTTGAAAAAATCTGATCAAAGAAACAATATAATTAATAACTAAATGTATATACAAATACTAGCATACATATATTTTTACTAGGTTTTCCTTATTGAAGCAAGCCAACATCCTAAAGTAGTTAAATCGAGTATGCCTGCCAAAGTGGTTGAATTAAGCCCGCCAGTCAGAGTGGCTGGATCGAGCTCACTTGTCGAAGTGGCTAAATCAAGCCAACCTACCGGAGTGGGTGGATCGAGCCAACCTACCAAAGTGGCTAAATCAAGCCCACCTATTGGAGTAGCTAGATCAAGCCCATCTGCGAAAGTGGCTAAATCAAGCCCATCTGCCGGAGTGGCTGGATCGAACCTATCTGCCGAAGTGGTTGGATCAAATCCACCTGCTCAAGTGGATGAATTGATTCCATCTGTCAATCTGATCATCCTCATCTTGTTCAAAGAATTGTCTATCCCACCTACATGAGGACAGCTATTGATGGAGGCCATTATGAATTAATAAGAACACCTGTCAAATCCCTCATTAAGGGTTCTGCCTAACACTTGGTGCACTAGCTTTTCTTCCAGAAAAAAAGAATGACCACCCCATCGACAACTTCTGACACCAACATCACAATCTTTCCAGAAAGATATCAAAGAAAGGCAACCTATAGTACAAGATGTACTACGATGAATAATTTATTGTTCTTCTCCTTACGTATAAAAGGAGAAGGAAAAGAAGAAGAATGGGATGCTCTCTCATTCCCTCTACCATATTAGGTCTTTTATTGAGTTATATATACTCACGAACGATACAGGACCATACTTCCTAAATAAATTCAACATGATATCAGGAATGTTCCACTCTAAGAATCAAACATATATATATAAACAAAAATAACATAATTTTGCTCTTTGTTCTTTTAATATTTATTGTTGATTTCTTGTGCGTTTAAATCTTAACCGATCTCAAAATTAGTGATGTGTCATGAGATTAGGGACCAGAAAAATCCCTCTTCGAGTCTATATGGAAAAATTTTTATTTTTATATCTTATTTTTATTTTATAAACATAGCTATTTGTTATATTTTTCTTATGTTTATATTTTTTAAAATTCAAATCAATTTATTTTTAAAAATACTCCAAATAATTTAAAGTTGTCAAATTCATTCTATTTCAATTCAAACTTTGACTCCAATGCTCCAATTGATGTGCAATTCTATTTTTAAGCGTAACTCAAGTAACTCTAAATTAATTCTTCACAAAAAAATCTAACTATATGAAGACACAATCTTACTTTAGTATAAGTATAGAATTAATTCATAAAAATCTATAAATCCTTTCTTTAATATTATTTATATATGTTTGCTAACACAATAAAACAAGATGCATACCTTAAATTAGGGGTGTAAACGAATCGAACACGAACGAGCAGAGCTTGTGTTCGTGTTCGATTCGTTTGAAATTTAGTTTGTTTGAAATAAGCTCGTGTTCGAAATTGTTGGTGAAGTCACTATTCGTGTTCGTTTCTTAACAAACGAGTCGAACACGAGCCGAACACAAGCAGTTCGCGAACGAAGAACCAGTTTGACAGCACAAATATTAATATATATAAATAATATATTATATTAATTATATAACTTATATTATGTAAATATATAATATCTATATTAGTATATTACTAATATAGTATATTAATATATATTAATATATTATATTATTAATTTATTATATATTATAATTATAAAATTTAAATTTCTAAAATTTCATAAATTTTTTATATATAATTATTTTAAATTATTTTATATTTCGAACAATAATAATTCTAACACGAACGAACGTATCACTGATCGTGTTTTGTTCGTTTAACTAACCGAACGAAAAAACGAATCAAACACGAACTCTTTGACGAACTGAACACGAGTTGTTCACGAACAACGAGCTTTTTTTGACCGCCCTACCTTAAATGATATCTTGCTACGCTCACATGAGCATTTAGGAAATAATGTGGCCTTTATGGCCAAATTTTTATTATTTCCATAGGCACCACACCATTCTTATAAATTTATATATCTACCTTATAAACCTTAATATTTATCTATTTAACACTTAAAGGTTTACTAGTACGTTAAATATATCACCAATAATTTCTTTTATTGAGAAACTCATCCTTTCATGCGTATGAACTAAGGTTTTATATAAATAAATATCATAGTATAAAGGTTAAATATATAAATATATAAGATTTTGTGATTTGTATGTAAATCCACTACTTTTTTAAAAAATTTAGGCTATATTATTGTTACTTTAAAACATCAAATTTAGCACTTTATTGTACATATAAATCTTGCAATGTTTTGTAATAATTAACCAAAATATACAAACTTTGATTGCTTCACTCACAAAAGAAGATAAAGTTTGCCAAAAGATTACATTATTTGAGCTTTCTCTTGTGTATATATATAGTCCACATCTTCATCTTCATGTGCTTTATTTCATGAAGCTGTTGTTCCATGTATGAATGTCTTTTTCTCTGCACAAAAGCAGGGATGGCTCTTTTACAATTAAAGAGCTTTAAAGAAAGGAAAAGCTAAGAATCATTGTTAGGATGAAGCATTTAGTTGTTCATGGCATCACCCAAGCATCTTCGCTTTTGATTATCCTCGGGGATAAATGCTATATAAGATTCGGGGGTATTTACGTATTGTATCGCAGCATTGTGAAAGCATGAATCTCGGAGAAATTGGAGATAACACGATAAGTAGGAGAGGCTCATGGTCAATGTATACAAAGATCAGTCAAACATTGATTACCAATTGGAGTAAAAATTAATGATAAAGTCAAGAAAAAAGTATCTCAGCATTCCGATAAATCACTTCCTTTTGTGGGTGAGCCGACCAACAAAATAAGCCGAAAAAAGAACAACTGTGCACTTAGTCGAACGAAGGACAATTGTGTACCTTGCCGAATTAAAGATGGTTCTGCGTCAGGCCAAACGAAAGACAGCTCATTGTCAAACAAACGAGGTAGGCGGGTCAAAAATTAGGAAAAGGTCACTAATAAGCTCGATTGAGAGGTTTTCGCATCGTGCACATGTGATTCTGTTTGGAGCCCTAAGCTTTGTTGCATCACGATTGGCCATAAAATTAACATGTACTAACGACCAAAAGTCATCATGATCGGCCATAAAATTCATTATTAATGCATTCACACTTACTGTATAAATAATTATAATACCTTTGACCTTCTTTGCATAGAAGGAGGTCTTAGATGTAATTATATACTCTGGATATCTCTTATACCTATAAATAGGAGAGCATTTCATGAAGAAGATGTAGAAGCACTCATTTTTTACCGTTCACACTCCCTCTCTCTCTCTCTATGTCTCTCTTTTAATACGCTCTATTCTTTTGGTATGATTCATCGAACACTTTTGGATTTGACATCCTAAAACAAGTGGTGAGTTGGAATCATGCCACCAACAAAAATAGGAGCACAATGCAGAGAAAAAGCTGCAGCTCGTGAAGAAACACAGAGCCAAGCAATAAACGTGGATAGTACAAGGGAGATTGTGCGACAACAAGAGATTGAGATGAAAGAACACCTGGTATTATATATGAGAGAGCAAAAGGTAGGCATTTTTCAGTAAGGTTTGGTCAGAGAGAGCCAAATTTCGTATAGCCAGAACCATAAGGAATATAGCCTCTACAAGCCCAATCGTCGGGATGAACCAATACCCAACGACAGGTGAGATGGACCATCACCCAATGATCAAAAATCCCAAACAATAGAAGAAAGAGGTAAGGATTCCCATTACCAAGATATTTCCGAGTTGGCCTCGGTAGAAAGCATCACATGTTGCTAACGACAAACCACCTTCAAGCCGAAAATGATTTTTCCCAAAAAATCTGCGAGGTCGAACCTCCAGAGAAGTTAAAAACTCACAACATTGGTTCAAATAAGGGCCTCACTAACCTAGCTTATATCAATAGGGTGTGACGATGTGATATCCACCATTAATTCTGGTATCAGTAGCGAAAACTCATCCTCTGGGCATGCTTTGTTTAAGTCCCTGAAGTCGACACTGTTAGGTAATGTTGAGACCCGGTCCACCACATGTTAATTAGCTTCCTAATTAGGAGGGCTTACCTACCGCCCACTAGGGCTGTCAAAAAAGCTCGTTGATCGCGAACAGTTCGTGTTCGGTTCGCCAAAAAGTTCGTGTTCGATTCGTTCGATAAGAAAACGAGAGGAACACGAATAATTTTTTTCGTTCGGTTTGTTAAACGAACCAAACACGAACAGTGATGTGTTCGTTCATGTTTGGTTCGTTATTGTTCGAAATATAAAATAATTTAAAATAATTATATATAAAAAATTTATGATATTTTAAAAATAATTATATATTATAAAAATTTATCATATTTTAAATAATTAAACTTCTATAAATTATAATATATGATAAATTATTAATAACAATAATAATATTATAGTATTAATTATATTAATATAAATTTTATAATATTATAATTAATATAGTATACTATATATTAAAATAAAATCCTAATCAAAACCCTAAACGCCTTATTCGGTTTGCTTCATTTTGAGGAAGTATGAGTTACCTGATGTGTACGAAATACCTGAACATTTTGCTTCATTTTGAGGAAGTATCCTATCAAAGCTAGGGCTGCCAAAAAAAATCGTTGTTCGCGAACAGTTCGTGTTCGGTTCGCCAGGAAGTTCGTGTTCGTTCGATAAGCAAACGAACCAAACACGAACGGTGATGTGTTCGAACATTTCAAACACGAACACTAGCTCTGTTCGTTCGTGTTCGGTTCGTTTACACCCCTACCGCCCACCTACTTTCCCACCTATCGCTCACCTACCACATCCCACCTACCTCCCACCTACCTCCCACCTACCACTCTCCTTGATTCTATAAATAGTCTCTTTTGGCTATTGGATGAATGCAAGCCAAGTGAAAAGCCAAGTGAAAAGCCAAGTGAAGAGCCAAGCAAGAGCAAAGCAAGGGCCAAGCCAAGTCCTCTATAAGAAAAAGAGAGGAAGAGAGAAAGAGAGGGAGGGAGAGAAGAAAAATATAGATTTTTTTTGTATACGTCGAGGTGCTCGACGGTGTAATTCCTCGAAGAAATAAATTCCTCTGCAGCTCCGTGGACGTAGGTAAATTTGCCGAGCCACGTAAATCTGTGTGTCGCTCTAGTGTTTTTATGCATGCAACTTTCCGTTCCATTTTTCACTTTATTGTCGTCGTTTTTCACAACAACCGGTATCAGAGCTTTAGGTTTGGATCTATGGAAGAACGATGGGCGAAGATGAAGTGATGACATCAGGGATTGAGAAATTCAATGGCACAGATTTTGCTTACTAGATGATGCAGATAGAGGACTATCTCTATGGAAAGAAACTTCATCTTCCGTTACTGGGAAAGTGACCGGAAAAGATGGATGAGGCGGAATGGAATCTGTTGGATCGACAGGCTCTGGGGGTTATACGATTAACCTTGTCGAGATTGGTTGCCCATAACGTCATCAAAGAAAAGTCTACTGCAGATCTCATGGCAGCTTTATCAGGTATGTATGAAAAGCCACCGGCGAATAACAAGGTGCATTTAATGAAAAAGTTATTCAACTTGAAGATGACAGAATGTGTGTCTGTTGCTCAACACCTGAATGATTTCAACACTATCACAAATTAATTTTTGTCTGTTGAAATTGATGTTGATGATGAGATCCTTGCGTTGATATTGTTAGCTTCATTGGCAAATAGCTGGGAAATCTAAACTAAAATATGATGATATTCGTGATTTGATTTTGGTTGCAGAGGTGTGCGGGAAAGATTCTGGCGAGACCTCGAGTTCGAGTGCGGCACTGATTGTTGATTCCCGAGGGAGATCACAAGACAGGAGCTCAAACAGAGGAAGATCAAAATCAAAGTCTTTTCAGCAGGCAACTTGTTGGAATTGTGTCAAGATTGGCCACATAAAAAGGAACTGTAGGAATCCTAAGAAGAAGGAGAATGATGGCGCTAACGTTGTAACTGAAGAAATACATGATGTGTTATTGCTGGCAGTTCACAGTTCTATTGATGACTGGATACTGGATTCAGGGGCTTCCTTCCATACATCTTCCCACCGGGAGTTGATGCGAAATTATGTTGTAGGCGACTTTGGGAAGGTACAGCTGGCTGATGGAAAAGCTCTGGACGTGGTGGGGATGGGAGACGTTGATATTGCACTCCCAAACAAGAGCAAATGGACTTTGCAAAAGGTCAGACACGTTTCTGAGTGGAAGAAAAACCTCATCTCTGTTGGGCAGCTCAATGAGGCTGGTCATTCGGTAGTGTTCTCAGATAGCACCTGGAAGGTTACCAAAGGAGCATTAGTATTGGTTCGGGGTAAGAAAATTGACACACTATATATGACTACTGGTTTGCTCAACACTTTTGCTACTACAGTTGCAGAAAACAAGAGAGTTCTGCAACATTGCAGACTTGGACACATGCATCAGAAGTGCTTTATGGAGATGCAGAAGAAGGTTAATTTCTTGAAATGTGGTAGAGCGTCGAAGGCAGGAAAATCGAACCTTGTACAGACAAATGGTGGAGAACCACAGAGCTATCAAGAAATCTTGCAAGATGAAAATTCGAGCAAGTGGGAGCTGGTCATGAAGGAGGAGATGGATTCCCTGCTGGGAATCAGACTTGGGAGTTGGCAGAACTTCCACCAATGAAGAAGACATTGCACAACAAGTGGATGTACAAGGTGAAGACTGCGCTTGATGGCAGTAGGAGGTTTAAGGCCGGACTTGTTGAAAAGGGCTTTCAGCAGGGGCAGGATAGTGCTCGTGCAGTGGGAGTTGTAAGCAGATACAGGAGCAACCCAAGAAAGAGCTTGGTAGTACAAGGCAACGTTGATGATGATATGTCAACTGAGGGTGTTACTTGTGAGAAGCTGAAGTTGTGCTCGACTTCAACTAGTCTTCTGGCTTGAAGACAGAGGCTTTGAGTTGCAGAGGTGGAGGAATGTCGAGGAAAGTGGAGGATATTGCGTTTGAAGAAAAGTTTGGTACAGCCAGCAGATGATGCAGCCTGTGGTGCAGTGAATGTCCCAGTCTCCAAGTGAGAGAATTGTTGGGTAATGTGAAGACCGGGTCCACCACATGTTAATTAGCTTCCTGATTAGGACGGCTTACCTACCGCCCACCTACTTTCCCACCTACCGCTCACCTACCACATCCCACCTACCGCTCACCTACCTCCCACCTACCACTCTCCTTGATTCTATAAATAGCCTCTTTTGGCTATTAGATGAATGCAAGCCAAGTGAAAAGCCAAGTGAAAAGCCAAGTGAAGAGCCAAGCAAGAGCAAAGCAAGGGCCAAGCCAAGTCCTCTATAAGAAAAAGAGAGGAAGAGAGAAGAAAAATAAAGATTTTTCTTTTATACGTTGAGGTGCTCGACGGTGTAATTCCTCGAAGTAATAAATTCCTCTGTAGTTCCGTGGATGTAGGCAAATTTGTCGAACCACGTAAATCTGTGTGTCACTCTAGTGTTTTTATGCGTGCAACTTTCTTGTTCCAATTTTCGCTTTATTGTCGCCGTTTTTCACAACAGAAGCACACTCGAATTTTTTCATTCTTTTTCTTAACCGGCACAATATTGGTTAACCATGTCGGATACTGCTCTTCTAGGACAAAGTTAGCGTCTATTAGTTTCTTCACCTCAGTAATGACTTGTTCTTTTTCGAGGCACATCTTCGGGGAGCTTATTTTATTGGGGTCATACTTCGATCCACTTCAAGGCGACAAACTGCGACTTCTGAAGATAATCCTGGTGTTTTGTCATAGCTCCAGGGGAAGCAATACTTGAATTCTGACAATAGCATAATCAAATATGTAGATTCTTATTCGCTGAGTGGAGAACTTATGAAGGTAGGTCATGGTTGCACCTCAGTCTCGTGGTTAATTTCTTTTGATTCATCCACTTTTGTTTTGATCTCCTCCTCAAACTTTGGCGGAGCATCATCTATCGGCTGATCTTCATAATCATTTCCAAAATCAAGACACTTTTCTTCCAATATAGTAACAACAATGCAAAATTCTGAATCATCGACCTGTCCAATCGTACCGAATCCAACACCTTCTTTTTTGACCCTTAACATTCTATAATTTCTCAAAGAGTTTTAGCTTATCCTTCAACATTGGTGTCGACACATATCCTTGTTGAATTAGCTTTTGCACACAAGGGGAAAAGTATCCAAATGTTAATTCATTAGAATCATCTTCTTCTCATTTTACATGGGTTTCCAAATTAGAAGAAAGAGATGCATGGTAAAACTTGATCGGTTTCAAACCATTTTGGGAGTCTAAACCATATATATTTCTGATCGAGTCACGGTCATTCGGCCTCATTGAGTTATACCATATGTTTGATATGTTATTTTAATCCCTCACTCAGAATAGTCATGACAGGAATCATACTTATATTGTGCACATCCGACACAATAAAGAAAATATATAACCAAAGCACATTTTATTTGTGAAATTTTGTATTATAAAATCTTTTATTCATTAAGAGCACCAAAAACAAAATAAAAAATAGAAAAGCTAGTCAGCCATACATTTGACCACCCCCATAACTCTATTCACTCTCACCATTTTGGTCATAATCATCCCCCTCCAAGTCATAGATGGTCACCAACTAGGAAAACTTCTCCATACTCAACCAACAGGAGGAATCAGAGGCAGTTTGAGATCCCAACTAGGAACTTTTCTTATAAGGTTGCCTTCGGCATTAGCAAGAGCTCATCCATAAACTCCTCACTTATCTTTATTATACTCATTCACTCCCTGATCATCCAGTGTTCTTCAACCAGGTCCTCATAAACTGATGACCACAGCAAGTGGCTCAACTCCAACTTCATCTCACATTCTTGTTCCTTCCTCTCACCCTCCTTCGGGCCTGATGCTCACAACTGAAAGACTTTGACAAGGTATGAGAAGCTTGCCAGGTGAGTGCACATACTGTGTTGACTGACTTCACCATTGGCTCCACTATCAAATCCATCCAATCACCAGAGACAATCCTCTCTTGTTTGCGAGTGAGACTTGACTAGTGGAGATCCTCATTTCTAAGGAAATGAACCCTGCTTTGAAGAATGGGCACTAAACGACATAACTTTCAGAGGAACATTTGATGCACCCTGTTTACACTGATTTAGCTCACCTCAGTCGGACTCCATTCCACCATTCAATTCACAGCTGGCCTAGGTATCTACAATAGGATGAGATACATATATCAATTTTCTTCGATATTCCAGCCTCTCAATGTGCATTGGTTCATCAGTCCCTACCCTCTTGATAGCGATAGTTGAATGAGAAATCAAAAGAGCACTCCTTTACCTATTAGATTCACGGGTAGATACAGAAATGACCATAAGAAGTTTAGAAGATTAGCCAAAGAAATAAATAATGTGAAAATCAAAGAGCCAAATAAAGCTTATTAATTAGATAAAAGAAGTTATTGCAATAAGTGCTCACATCGACTCAACTCTAGGGAAAGAAGTAGCATACACAGAGTTTGAAACAAGTTCAACCGAAACATGACCCAGCCTAAGCAGCATTTGAAGCATAAACTCGCCCCCAGGTATAAAGTTACTGAGCCTATCATATTCAACATGAGCTTGGGAAACTTGGGATCTCTCTAGTAGATCTATGAGCTCCTGATGGAAAACAGCCACCATCTGCTTCATTGTAAGAACCTTCTCTTCCAGATTCATTATGGGAAACAATAAGGCCTGCATCCTGGAACAGGTGATGAGCCATCATCTCGCAGTCCGCCTGACACGAAGATGAGACCATCCTTATTTTTATCATAATTTTCTTTCTTTGATCGCCCTCATGACGTTTCTTGCCTTTCACCTCCGCATATATCTCGTGGATCGGGAGCTTGCTTGGCATGTCAGCTTGGGACTTTGTAAGTTTGTCCATTGTGAGCTCACGTGAAGAAGAAGGACGACCCATAATGAAAGGTAGAAAGAAATCACACAAAAAGTAGTGCAATTGGCAAAGGAAAGGAGAGAACAAAGCAGTCAAATTTAGAGAGAAATCTCTATGTCCTATTTATAATAATCAATAGTTCAAGAAGCAAGGGAATATCAATCATTGAAGACATTTAATAATAATCAATAATCTATTTCTTTTAATTAGCTAATTTTTATTGCAACATAAGCTATTAATATATGAGAAATGCTATTGATTGAATCTTTCATGGATTTGATAGTTCGGAATAAGACACGTGTCAAAAGATGAACCTCAAGCAATGCATGGGTACCTAAAGCAATGATAATTTAATGATAATGGTCGCCCGATCATAAGTCGATCAAGTGGGCGACCTATTAGAGGCTAATTAATTAAGGGCCAAGTAATCATAGGTCAATCGAGCGGGTGACCGATTAGTTACTGATCAGCTAAAGGGTCACCAACTAGAGGCCAACCATCTTAAAAGCCGATCAATTGACAATAAGATGACTAATCAAAGGCTAATCAATTGGGAGTCGAAGGACCTAAAACCGATTAATCAAAAGTTGGAGGATTAAAGAGGTTCAAGGGTATAAGTCTCATTTCGCAATAATTCTAGCCCCGTATAATTAAAGGGAGCTTAAGTGTAAATAGACTTCATTTTTTATGGTTGAAACTTGAGATGTGGAGGATTCATTGAAGCTCTCTCTCACACACACACTCTCTTTTTTTTACGCTTTATTCCTTGGGTGTGATTCACAGGCAAATATTGCTTGAATAACTATACGAACAACAATATATCATCGCCCATTTCATTAATCTTAAAATTCAACCAATAAACAATCATAATACAATTCCAATAAATCTAATCATTGCATTCGTACCTTGACATCTTCTAAGTGATATACTCTATCGACTAATGGAAGACATCTCAGTGATGCCCGCCACTGGCCATTATCACTAGCACCACTGGTCATTATCACGAGCTCTTAACTCGTTAGTTAGGCCAATCCTAGCCCATAAGGTCTACCAAACTACAATAGGGAAAGAATGTACAATTATTTTCGTGATCGGGGGAGTACGTATTCTAGATCATTCTACGTTAATGCAAATACAAATATTTTTGATAGAAATGACAAAAATGCCCACGAACGATTATAGTGCCACTAAATTAGTAGAAAATAATTAAAAATTTATGATTATAGATAATTATTTTAGGTTTACATAAGTTTTATTAACAACAAACAAAAATAATGTTTTTGAAGAACTTAAATATTTTATAACATGTACTCAAAGATGATCGAAATAAGTATTTCATTAATATTCACATTTATTATGATATGAATTTTTGAATTATTTATTGGAAGCATCATTTTAAATAAAGTATTAAGCAAAATTTTCTTCAAACATCATAACATTAAAAAAAATTAAAAATAATAAATAAAAAGTAAGATTTTATACATTTTCATAATTTCTTAAGAATTTTTTATTTTATTATTATTTTTTTTGGGAAACACTTAAACCTGAATTTTTACATTTGTACAAATTTTATGTGACTGAAAAAAATATATTTTAATTTATTATTATTTATTTAGGTCAAAATTAGAGAAAAAAATTTTGTATGTAAGACGTACGCAGAGCTGCGTACGTAAATACAGGGTATACGAGGGTTATATCCAGATTACAACCCTTTGTAACCTACTTATAATCCCCCTGTAATCTACTTATAACCCTCAGTCACTCACCCGTAACCTACTAACGCATTGAAAACGAAGCCGTAATTTCATTGGTAGGTTACAAGTGAGTTACTGAGAGAGTTATAAGTAGGTTACAGGAAGGCTGTAACCTAGATATAACCCCCTTATAACCTCCTTATACTCTTTTAGGTACGCATCTCTGCGTACGTCTTAAGTACGTAATTTTTTTTCTATAATTAGTGATTTATTTGTGATGTGATATGAATTTAGTGCTATAAATATAAAAATTAAAATTCAGAAAATGTAAATATTAAGCATTGTGAGGCATGCACGTGGAGGATAGCCGGCGTGCAATGATGCGGAGGATAGTTGGCCACAACGAGCTATTCCCTTCCTCGGACCGAGCTTAATCTGAACCCCCCTACTGTTCGCAGCTCTTTCGATGACTGTCGATGGATCTTTTGGGAGCATCTGCACTTCTCCCGCAACCACTTCACTGCGCCTCTGCATTGACCCCACGTTTTTCCATCGTCCGGAGGCTCCCGACAACCAATGTAGGGTTCCGGCGGCGGCTACCCGAACCCAAAGTGACAACTTCGGCCTCTGAAGCTGAAAAGACGGGGGCGGTCTCCCCGTCGCCGGTTTACATGCCAACTCCCAGCGACAGGGAGCTCAGGACTCCTCATAGCGGGTTTTCTTTCCCATCTTCTTGAAATTTCGTTTGGAATGATTGAGGCTAAGCGCCAAGAGTTTGAATATAAGCTTTAGCTTTGGCATTGCTTAATTTTTGTAGATATCACTTTGATGGGACGGCCAGGGTGTTCTTTGAGGGCTGGTACTTCAAGGTGTCGATCCCCCAGTGTAGGCAGAGCTTCTGTTTTATGTATTCCATGGAGAATCCGGCATTTTCTGATGGTATGGGGGTGCTGGATAGGACAATGTATGGACCTCGTTTTACTGGCGTTGGAGCTCAGATTCTCGGCGCGGATGACAAATATATTTTCCAATTCAGTGAGAAGTCGAAGAACTTTTGGGGAAGTAAGCATTTTAATGTCCTGTTTGGCCGTGCATGCCATTTTTTGCTCCTTTAAATTGCATGTGCCGTCGTAATACCTGCTTATTGATAGGTAATACTGCATTTTTTATGTCTATGAGGCATTATGAAGGGATAGAGATGAAGTAACCATAATAACTAAACCTGCACGCTATCCGCTAGCTTGACTTAGAAGTTATAACTTACTATTAGACATTAGCAAGAATTCCTCTCATGTGAGCGGCCCCTGGTTTAACACTTCTGACATGTTTGATTGATGGGGTCTTGATGTTGTGGATTCTTTTGGAATATTTTGACTGCAAAATACCTAATGCTAATAAAAAAAAACAAGAACAAAATGAAAATATAATTTGGGATTGTCAGAAATTTGAAATTTCGCATAACATGATTTGTTGGGAGGTAATAATTTATAAGTTAGAAGGAAATGCAAGCTTGAGAAATTGAGATTGGATCTCTGCTCTTAGGAAAGAGTGTCCCTTTCATGTGAGATTTGTCACTGCCATTACTTCCAAGGTTTGCTTCAGATACTTCTTGTTTTCATTATAGCATTATCCGGTGGAAATTTATGTAAACCCACATTTTTAGGATCCAATTTGTAAAAGAAATTATGATCACCAAAACTAAAAGAAAGAGAGAAGATATATCATGTTCATCTTTTGCTCATTTGCCAGAGTTCTTATTTTATTATGGGTTAAAAAAAAGCCCTAAAATAATAATAATAATGAAACTTAATCTCACTGTGCCCTTTTTCAATATGCTAAAAGTAGAAGGGTAGAATATCCTAAGTATAGTTAAGTTGGGATTTTGACCCATTCCATTATGGAATTAATAAACAAATTTAATTTTTTTCTCTTTTTCTTTTAATTATAAAAACCAATGATCACCCTGAAAAGATTGATAAAATTTAATGATAAACAAATACAAAATTGAAATATTGAAGCAAAATTTTCGGCTCAATATTATTTTAGTGTTTGGTGGATAGAAATATCTTCAACCTTTGCTTAGCAATGATATTGTTGTACTAACGATCAATATTGGAATAAATTAATTCTTTATTTAATATTTTGAAATTATACATACAATAGGAGTCAGGTAGGTTTAATTGCGGGGTAGCTGTTTTATGACAATTTGTTTGAGTCTTTACGTTGATTCTGATGAGAATATTAAGATCTCATCCAAATCTCAAAGCTATGGGCTCACAACAATTTCCACTTAAGTGAATCGTCAGAGGGTTCAAGTGATGGTTTGAGCCCTATGGAAAAGAGTTGAGTTCAACCTAATCTTAACAATGTATTGAACACATGACCAATGGGATTTTTTAGTGTTAAATTCATAATAATATGTGCCCTCCTATGGACATACTTATTAGCTTCTAATATTTCAACTCTGATCAAAATACCGTGAATGCAGAAGCCTTCTTTCGGTGTTTTTTTATATGGGATAATACCAACTCCCTTCAGCAATATGTTCACAAATGATCAGAAATGTTTTTGTTAGACCATTTTTCTCACTTAACACTTTTTATCCATTTTTGTTTGTCAACTTGAACGCTAAGCCATATTAGATATGACTACGCCATTGTGATAAATTGCTTGTTAGGTATTGTTAAAATACCCACACATTTAAATTCTTTTCTTTAAGCATCAAATTAAATATATATTTTATGTAGCATGAGGATTATTGAATATCATGTAACATGTAAAGAAGTTATCTTTACTTAATATCTACTTAGCTAGCAACATAGCTAGAGGTTCTTTTATATCTTTGTGCAAAACCTATCAATCATATTGATATGTTTGCAATAAATAATCACAATTGATCTCTTGAAAGCAGTTAATTTTGATTCATAAATTTCTAATTTGTTTCCTTCATAAAATTAATCCAAAGATTCGTACTTGAAAACGTATTCCATCTGATAATTATATAATGAAGCTTATATTTAACTTTATATATTTTGAAGAATACATGCACATTAACATATGGAGATTACATTTCATTTTAATATGATGGAGAAAGTGCCACATTATTTAAGAAAATTGAATATGGAGCATATGTTTGCTTAACTGTCAATGTGCATGAAATTTTATTTAAATAAAATAAAATAAAATAAAATAAATTAAAATGCATCTTAGAGCTAAAACAATAAGAACAAATGAAGAATTGTGTCTACCACATTCCTAAGCCAATCATAACTGAAGGCACCATATTCATCTGCCATTGACACTATTTTTACAAATAATTGTTTCAAATTTCAACCACAAATTTTTAGTAATATTAGACATGCGCCTAAGGACAATTTAGTAATTTTATATTTATTATTGTTTGGTATAAATAAAGCTTAAGAGGGTTAGGTTTAGATTATGATGAGATTGCTGCCTTGAGTCTTAGGGTTAATGTTTGGAGAGATCTCTTACCTCTCAAATTGTAGGTGGGATTGTGGAGAGTCGATCTACCTCTAGTATTGTAGATCTTCTATTGTATCTTGTTTGTTTGCTTGGAGATTAATCAATTTAGCCCTAATTTAGGATTTTCCACATATTTCTTGCAATTTGTTCCTAATTTTGACTCTGATTCGTATTACATTAGTATGAAAACAATTGATCTCTCGGAAAGGCAACGACATCACGTAAAGGTTTTAGCGCAGAGAAGCCAACAACGGGATCTAGCATGCCCTAGTAGCGATCCGAGAAGCCAACAAAGGGATCAAGAATGCACTAGTGACCGAACCTCGCAATTTGGGAAGTTGACGGGATTGAGGCGTTTCTATCGCGATTCAAGCTAGCTGGGAGTCGAAAGGATCACAATTTTACATGATTGTGAAGCAGACGACGGGATTGCCATGTATAGAGCGAAATAGTCGCTTGATTCAAGATTGTAGGGTGTACAAAAAATAGGATCACGGTGGACAGATAATAGGATCATGGCCTACAGAGTGATGAACCACTCAATTCGACCTAGCGGGGAAGCAAACAACGGGATTCGACATACAGTGATCGAATTGTGCGATGTCATGATTCGAGCTAGATAGTAAGCCAACGATGTATAGGGTGCTGTCTTTGTGGTCGATTTTTTTTTTGGAGTAATGACAACAAAAAAAGTAGATATTCTAGAGGAGAAATTAGCAGAGAGTTGAGCCAAAATCAGCTAACAAATTGTAAGAAATCCGCGAAAAAAAATCAAATTAGGGCTAATTTGATTAATCTCCACGCCAACAAACAAGATGCAATGAGTATCTACAATTCAAGGGGTAGATAGATTCTCCACAATCCCTAGAACTAGCACCTACAATTCGAAAGGTGGGCGATTTCTCCCAAACCCCAACTCTAAGACTCAAGAAAACAATCTCCTTATAATCTAACCTAAATTCTATTAAGCCCTATTTATACCAAACAATAATAAATATGCAATTACATAAAACTACTAAATTGTCCTGAGTCGCCGGTCGAACATTGTACATTGGTCACATGCTATGTTTTGGAGGAAGTGTTGCATTTTAAGGTCTTGACGAAAGTTTTCATTATATGGTTTAAAGCATATATGATAGAATAACCTATGTTAAAGACTCAAAAACGAGGATGCAGTTTATGGGCTTCCAAAAGTGCTGATGTTTACATGAAACCAACGAAGGTAAAGTCATTACGACCTCAGTGTTTATAAACAAACATAAACATGCTTAATAGGATGCCACATCATCTACTGTGAAAGTTTATGAGATGATGATAGGCCAATGGAAAACGACAATGATAAAGATGAGAAATCTATGACAAGAATTGATGAGGAAGAATAACCAAAAAAGGCAAGGGACAGGAGACCACCACTTTGGCACTACAATTGTGACACAACCATATTCTCTATGTTAGAAGAATTCTTCCCAAACTGCTACCCTTTACCAACTATTGATAGAATGTTTGATGAACTTTTTGACGCAACCATATTCTCTATGTTAGACTTGAGAGCAGGCTACCATCAATTACCCATGATGTATACAACCGTACTTTATAGGTATTATATTATTACTAAGGGTGCTATAAATTTGTCATAATGTCATTTGGCTAACGAACATCTCAACATCATTATAGAATATCTTGAATATAATATTAACACTTAAAATAGTTGATATTATTCTCTTTGATATTTATTTTTCATGCAACCATATTTTGACGGAACATGTATAACATTTGAAAATAGTACTCTACTATCTCCTTTGCAACAAATTTCACCTTAAGTAGATTTCGAACCTCTTTTGGATTTCATAGAGTCGAGTGCTTGGGAAATGTTATGGGCATGAATGACATCAATCCAAATCAACTATGTTTGAAGCTGTCAAGAATGTCCTGAACCCAGAAATAAAAAGTAGTTGCACGAATTCATTGGCCTAGTAGGATATTATTGTATGCTCAAGAAAGCTTTGCAAACAAAGTAGCTTCTCTAACCTATTGGAATGAACATATTAAAAACGCCTTTGGAAGCTTGGATAAAGTATTGGTTAATTCTCTTTTTGTCATTTACAATTTCAAAAAAAGCCATTCATTGCTGACATTGATGCCTTGGGTGTTTGAATTGGAGTAGTACTATCCCCAAGTCAAGAAACTGTGACCTTCCTCAATAAAAAGCTTGATGTTAAAATGTAACAAGTATTAACTTAGAAGTGTTCACCATCATAGAAGTGGTGGCATGGTGGTGACAATACTTGTTGAAGGCCAATTTGTTTATACGAACCAATTTCAAAAGCTTTCTAGAACACTTAGCTCAAGTCATTTTAAACTCCAAAGTTGTAGATATTTAATCTTCAAGTCATTCAAACGCTAGAGTAGCAATATTTTTGTACTTAAATTGTTGCATTATTGCTGCCCCTTCGAAAATAATCTATGATAAGCCTACTTGGCATATGATACTTTTTTCCTTTTGACACAATGACAACTGGAAAATCAAAACATGCAAAAAATGGGCTTTGTCATTAGTGCATCGATACCCCGTATCTTATAAAAGATACAAAGGTTTATAAGACTATAAATTCCAAAGCCGTTAACTTGATACAAAAAACCCAGACAAATTAGCCACATTGCACCTTCAAAAAGGGATGGTTTGTGCTAATAGAAAATTCACTCTTTGCAAGTGGCGACATTAAAGGAATACTATCCAAGTGTTATTGGCAGACACCAACTTCAATAGAACATTTCATAGAATTACAAAACAATTCTACTGGGCCAAGATAAAGAAAGGGCATAGAAGAATTCATTAGAAGTTTTCCCACATGAAAGATGACAAAAAATCAACCTTGGGTTCCCGCTAGTTTGCTACAACCACTTCCTTAACATTATCACCCCACTTTACAACAAGCGAGTTCATTGTTCTTTTCATTGCAGAAGTTTGCAAATTGCATAAGATGCCAAAGACATCAACATCTAATTAAGATAGTGTTCTTGAGTTCCTTCTAGAAGGAATTATTTAAGACATTGGGCACAAAACTATAATATAGCACTGCTGATCACTTGACAATTGACAACTACGTGGAATTAACCAATGGAGGTCTGGAACAATATCTTTGTTGTTCTGTGTTGGACAACTTCGCACCACGAACGGAATGCCTACCTTGGGCTGAATTCTCATAGAACACCTACCACATGCCCATCAACAGCTTACTCCTCCACTCCTTATATGAACGTAGACCACTAACGACACATCCATACATTGGACACTGAGTTATTTATTGAGATGGTTGATACTTTGTTTCATGAATGAGAAGCATCAATGTTGTTAGGAGTTTCAAGTAGGTCAATTGGTTCTGGTCAAGCTAAAACCATATCTATAGATTTTTTCATGACAACAAACCTATTCGAAACCGAGAAGATACTCTGAGCGCTATAAACAAACTCGAGTATACTATATTTCATCAGCGCCTTACTAAAAAAGGACCTACAGTGGCATCCAACTCAACTGCTGAAAACTGCATGGAGCAAACTAAATGTATTGAATAGGACTTTCTTGAACTCTATAATGTCACCCAAATTTTGTAAATTAAAAGTTTGTTGCTGGATACCTTAGTCATCTGCCCACTGTTCAATTTATTTTGTAATATATTGCATTCATAATTGGACATTGGATATGTAGTATTGTGAACATGAAGGTTTTTTATGTTGGTTGAGACTATCTGGACTTATGCATTAATTTACCAGCAATCTGATTTTGTCTGTCTCAGCTTAATAACACTTTTCTGTACCAGCAATCAGATTTTGTTGTCTCGGCTTCATGAAATTATTTAATATATTACATGATATGATTAGGTAGGCATGAACTCCAGCTCGGGAATACATTCATAGCAGGAATAAATTCAGTCCCTCCTAATGGGGAGCTTCCTCCTCAGGTATTTTCTTCTATTATTTGTTCTCCACATTAGCATTCCTATAATTTGTTTATACCTAAAGAATTTTACTTGTATTTTCCTTCAATTTATGGCAAAGTATCTCTATAGATTAGATACTTTGAATTTACTTTTCTTCAACCTTCTGCATGATATATTTCACCTTTCTTATTACACGACTTTTTGCAAATAGAATGGCTAAGTATTTGTCGATGTCCAATTCTTATATGTTCAACGGAGAACCTGCAATACAAAATTCTAGCCTAGTTATTGGTCAGAGATTTGTTGGGTAAAAGTATATTTTAGTTGTTTAGAAGATGGTATTAATACTCAATATTCTCAAATATATTTTACTGATATAAGAAACCAATTTTTTTTTTTCTTTGTGGTTTATTTGATTTTTTTGAAGGAAGAACAGTGTAATAATGCTATATTTAATTTAAAAGGCGATTGATATTGTGCTTTCTGCATCAATAATATCTCAAAATTGTTCTATTCCTTTATTTTATCTCCTAACAGTTAACTCGAACATGTGTTTCATATTCCAATGAATCTAGTGTTTTTGGGGCAATAAAATATTTATTTAATTAATTTGCATCAGAGGACCAGATAATGTAAATATTTTAAATGCGGAATAGCAACCTGGACATTGTTTTCAACCACCTTATAACTGATTATTTGGCCTTAGCATTCTTAATCCTAGATGTCACAGTTTTAAATTGTGGACAAAACCCTCTCTATAGCATATAAGAATTAAGTTGAATGCGTCAACTTCTTTCTATATCGTCAAATGTGTCAGAACTTCATGCACCATATGCTTTATTAGTTTAAAGCTTTGATTTTTATTTTGAAATCTTTTAGATCAAAGTTCTATGGATATGAATATGATTTTTTCTAATCATTTGGGGCTAAGTATGACTTTTTCTCTGGCCCTGTGTTTGCCTGTGTTATACAT
This sequence comes from Papilionanthe hookeriana x Papilionanthe teres, assembly GCA_022702705.1. Lineage (NCBI taxonomy): Eukaryota > Viridiplantae > Streptophyta > Magnoliopsida > Asparagales > Orchidaceae > Papilionanthe > Papilionanthe hookeriana x Papilionanthe teres. The sequence continues at coordinate 70,663,704 of CM040427.1, read as the reverse complement.
TTAAGGGGAGAGGGTTGTAGTAGCACTTGTTTCGTGCAGTATATTGCTTGCACAGATATGAGATGGCTATTGGCATAAAAAAGTTTTAAAACCCTAAATTGATTAATTGATTAACTAATTAGTGATGTTACATTACCAAGTTAATATTTTCTTAAATATATTAGTTAATTGTGTTAATTTTAGAATTATTCCATTAATTATATTGATTAACTAATATTAACTTTATTTTTCCAGGGAAATTGTTTAATCTATTTCTGTAATTCAATTCATTCTTTATGTAGCCCTGCCTAAATTAATGGCCAAGAATGGTTCCTTTCCTTGCATGGCAAGGAGGCATAGCTTCCCCCATGTCTTTGTTGATTGCAGTGGGGTGGTTGTAATCACCATATTTTTTCTCATCTGCTTTATTGTTTTAATGTTCTGGGCGATTGCTTCAAGTCCCACTCCATTTGACATCATGATTCTCATATTTGTTGGGGTCATGGCATGCATAAGAGCACTGGTTGGGATTTTATAGTTGGAGTTGGAGTTTCAAAAGGAATGGGATCCCTTGGCCTTATAATTCTTCTTTTGTGTTACTTGATCATTTTTTAAGTTTTGGTGATTTTTCAATTTAGGACTCTTAACCATGAATAAGATGAACTAAGTATTGATCAAACTCGAATGATATGCTCCTTGGAGGCAATTTTATAAGATGATCCAATCCAATCAAGGTTCAAAGGGATGCAATGAATTAACTTCTTAAACAATTTCCATGTAAAGTTCCTAGATGATAGGCATCTTTTTTATCATTTCTAGGAACCTGCTAGGATTGTTAAATGTAGGACTTGTTCAGCCCTTAGGCTAGTTCCATGTGGAATTTCGTCCCTGTTAGGTGGCGCAGACCACCGACCATATGGACATACATGTTCAATATGTGAAAGCTTTTGGAGGGAGTTTCATATTTCAGCCTTATTCTTTTTACTCTTTTTTTATTATATTATGTCTTTTCCTTCTTTATTTGTTCTTATATTTGGTAAGTTGTAATGGTATGTATTCTGTTTGTCCTAGCTGGCCCCATATAGTAAGGGGAAATGTTGTAACTTGGTTTTGAAGGAAAGAAGAGAATATAGTTTCTCCACCTTATTTCGTGGTATCATAGCCCTAGGGAGAATCCTAGTTGTTTTACCCTCCTCGACCGACCTTCTCCTGCTGTCCACGCACAACACCCTCGACAAGTTTTCTATGAGACCTATCTCAGACGCAACCCCAACGTGCACTCCAGCAGCATTCCTGCAGCGGCCACTTCTCCTTGCCTTGACAACACTCAACAGAAACATACTGCTGTTGATTGTGGCAGCCTTTGTCGCATCTAGCTCACTGGCAACTGTCGACCGTTTTTAAAATTTTAAAATTGATTTTAAAATATAGTTTAAACTTAAATTAGTTTAATTTAAAATAATAAGGTATGTGTCTTTTGAAAATAATGACATTTTATTTTTTGAAAAATATGACAAGATACCATACATTCAATAGTTTGGATTAATCGAGCGCAACACCGCAAGTAATGCATCTATCCCGAGGGGTAAACACATCACTTGGATAGTGGAGTTCAATTAAATAAACTAAAGAATCCATAGTATCCGTCGATCTGCGAAACCAATTTTTTTATAAGCTGACAAGTTCCCTTATTTAATACAAAAGATCAAATAGGGTTTATATTACGTGGGTTTTAAAGTTCCTTATACGGGTAAGCTCATATAGTTAATTACATCTTAAATGAGGGGAGTCACTTAGGCAAACTCTCGATTAAGATCAGTGGTTCTACTTTCAGGAATTCAAAGTTCAAATTTTCACGATTGGACATTGGAAATTCAAAAGTGAATGGATCAAATTAGGAACAGTTATTATTCCGGATCCAAAGGAACGAAGAAGTAGGAGATGTCACAGATCCGAGACAAGTCTCGGTGACTTCCCAACTATCTTATTGTTTGACTTTAATTTTGAGAAGATTTTTCTTGATGTTTCATCATGCAATTTTTATTATTTAGGGCTTACACCCGCACAATACCGATCGTACGAATAGCCGAAAAAGATGGGAGGATTTACACCGTACCAAATGGTAACCTCGGAATCCTAAAAGCGTTAGGACTTATATTGCACAACAGAGCTTGTGCAAAAGCCTAAAAGATAGAGTGGGGATTTACGTCGCGTCAGACGAACTACCTCGAAGTTATATGGGTTTGTTATTTAAACTAAAAGAAGGTTTTGCTGGTGTAGACCCGTTTTGTTGTTGTAGATCACACTCCTTCGTCCGCTACATCCTCGTCGTGTTGCCCTCAAAATTTTGCTCCAAGCTCCAAACTCCTTATTGTATCGATTGCAGGTTTAGGGTTTATGTTTTATATTTACATGTATAATTATTGTTGGGTCTTATAGCCTGCCGTGAGGTACCTCCTAAACCGAGTGTCCTGCTGGCCTCTATCCTAAAGTCCCATGCAAGTATCTTGAAGCAACCTAATAATAAAAGGAAAACATGCTACGAAGTTTAGTAAGCAGTAAATAGTAGTAATCACAGGTGTGAACTATAGATATATGCAGTAAAGTGCGGTAAGCAAGGAAATACAGTAGAGCGTGCAGTAAATAAAATAAAATGCTGTAAATATAAAACAAAACTGTATACCTGACCGGTCTGCTATCTCTGAAAGTCTTGAAGAAAGTCACAAAATGACTCACAGTGACTCAAAGAAAATCATTAGAAATGCAAATAAAATCCAAAGCACGAAGACTCGAATAAAACCGTATGAAAAGTACGAGAAACCCGAGTAAAGAAAGAAGACCATAAGCATCACCGTAAGCATCAGGTCGGGGTAGGCTTAAAGCTGGACTTTGTGTTTCCTGACCTTGAATCAGAGCTACCAACCCAACCACCTACAGAGGGTAGTCCCAAACTCGATCCGAATGACTAACCATGAACTTTTATAGGTTTTCATCAAAATTCCTTAATTTTTGTAGCAAAATATGTTGTTTAGGATTTCATGCAGATTCCATTCTTTTTTTTTAGCAAGCAAAAGAACATTTTGTTTCATTTTTGTAATATTTCACAAAGTAGTATAGTCCACATGTTAGTTACCTTAATCGAACTAGGAATACTAACAACTTAAGGGTGTCGGAGACAACAATCCTATCAAGTGTCGGCGAATAGTACCGTCGGTTCCTATTCTCTCCCTCAGTGAAGGTCTTAAAGGAAGGGGATCATATTCTAATAATTCTGCCTCGTATCGTATCTCTTGTCTAAGCACACATAGACAATGTAATGACTTACAGCCTTATTTGATCGCCCACATATAGTAAAAGGTTACACGTGCACATTTATGCCTCACACATAAGTGCAAAAATCTAGCCAAGAAACAAGAAAGAAAAAAAAGAAAAACGGGGGGAGAGAGAGGAGGAGACGACCCACCTAAAAGGATGAAGAAAAAAAGGTGAATCGATCCTCAAAACTATGTTTAAAGCAATCAACGAAAAGACTTAACAAACACGACCCAACAATCCACGGATCAACCAAGGTATCTGATCCATGAAAAAAATACCTATTTTTATGTCTTGATTTTTATTAAAAATTTAAGGATATTATGCTTTAATGAAATGTATTTTTTTATGTTTTTGGATGCAGGTGATGTAAAAATGTTCAAAAAGAAAAAAAGATGAAAAATGATAAAAAATGAGCAAAAAGGATAAAAAAGGAGCAAAAATGGAGCCAAAATGCAAAATTGCTAAAATAATGGGTACGGCGCCAGGCGCGCGATCCGACGCCTAAGCGCCAGCTCGATACCAAAACGATTACGATTTTGTAACTACTTTGAGGCGATTATTTTGACGAGTTAGCGGTTATTGCACCTTCTGAAGATTTGCGATTATTCCTGGATTATAGGACATGTGTATCTGAGACGTCGGAAACGGTTTGAATCGCGAAGAGGTGCGATCCAAAGTGAAGAGTGCGAAGAACCGAACGCGAGTCCGGCGCTGGACACGGTTTTAGAAGATTCATCGAACTCGGACACATTTTGAAGAGAGTCTTTAAGCAACCCTTAAAGCTCTATAAATAAGAGGCCATTTCTACAAAAAGAGGCCCTCAATCGGAGAGATAATTTTAAATATAGGGCCACACTTTTAGTTTACTTTCCTTCATAAATTAGTGAGTTTATGTTATTTAGAGTTCAGTATTGAGAGTTTGGAAGAGTTGGTGCTTTGAAGTCTATTTCACTTTGGAGTCGAGTAGGATTCGTATGCTCAGTTGGATAAACACTTGAGATAAGTATTTGTAATTTGATTCAAAGTTTTATTTATATGTTTTGTTATTTAAATTCAATGTGTTCTGAGTAGTTACTTTACTTTCTCCTTTTAATTATGAAAAAATAAATAAGATAATATAAAATTTGTTGGAGAATTAAAAACTAAATATGTTTAAATCTTGTGATGATATTAATACCGGATCTTAATTTACTATTTAAATTGGCCATTTAAGTTGTTAAAATCTGTTGAATAATTTTGAGGCACCGTAGGCAGATGAATTCTTAACTAAGTAGATATCATACGAATCTTTGGTAATCGAAGGACTTGCATGGGTTATTTAAGGTGAAGTGCAAATAAATAGGAAATATTATTCAATGGACGTAGAATTAATAAGTTTTTAGAGTGACGTACTAAATTCTTTTAATTTGGCTTATATAAAGGTAACGAGTCACTAAGTAAGGCCGACCATACCACCCTCGACATCTAAGTAGTGTGAGCTTAGATTAACCCATTCTACTAACAATACATCCGGACTCGATCTATATATTAGCTAACGTTTTATACTATCGAAATGAAGCGTAAAAAATATGAACGCTTCTATTTGACACAATACCATAAATTTATATTCTCCACGAATATTACATTATCTAAAAAGTCTTTGATTAATTGGAAGGAAGAAAGTTGTTTCGTTTATTATTATTTACATCACTCATTATTTTAGTATCGCTTTATTTATGCATTTAGTAAATTAAATATTAAATTTATAACTTTAAAAGAAATACATAAAAATAAAATTAAAATATTTAAAAATCTATAAACCTCCTCGTGGATCGATATCTGGTCTTTATTTAAAACCCTATATTACTTGAAACGATACGTATACTTGCGTAGCACTCATACAGTGTGTAAAATATTTTCCATAAAATTATATTTATATACACTAACACACTATTATTATTCTGGATCGAAAGTATTGGCTATAACATATTTTTGGAAGCATAAATTACTGCGGTATTTGCGGTCGGGTCAGTATCTTTTCCAACTTGCATTTTAAGCAATCATCAAGAGGGCCACACCAACGACCACAAATATAGCCCCACAGTTCTTATTTGTCTACACATCCAACTCCCTAAGCCTAAATATCGCAATCACGCCATCCAAACCTTTCATATAACATCAAAATGCCACAAAGCAAACCAAACACACGAGGCTCCAAAGCCACCAAACAAATCGAACAAAAACCGTCGGAAAGCCACCCAAACAAAGTTTAGAAAAAACCGGTCCAAAATAATATATAATTTCAGATTTTGTAAAGAACCAACTCGTCAAAGTTCCAGAACTATCGTACATAAAAGCGTCAAATTTCAGATTTCCCAATTCTCTTCTATTTTTCCATGACCTCAAGCAACTGCATAAGACCTTATACATATGTTGATTCTTACAATTTTATCACAGCTACTCTTTGTATTGATTTCCTTTATATCATCAAATGAATCGTTTATTGATAAAATAAATGACCAATGCTGCACCCTCCAAAAAATGTTTGTGTTATATACAAAAATACATAAGAACTAGGTGGCATGTATTTAAATATGAAAGCTTGGTATTGAGTATACATATAAAGGTTGCATGGCATAGAGTTCCATAAGCCATATGCTTGCTCATGCTAAGAATTGCCCTGTATGCTTAAAATTTACTTTAGATGCTTAAATGATGAACATATAAACAAACCCATACATGAGCATCATTTTACTTCACATGCTTAAGCAACAACTACATAAAGAAATCTTCCCCTGAGAATTATTTTGTATATTTAAGCAAAAATAAACATGGGAACAAACCCACTCATGAGAGTTATTTTTCACGTATTAAGCAATAAACACAAAAAAAGGGTACTGATGAGAATTAAACTGCAAGTAATGATTACTTTATATGTTGAGCAATAAGCACGTGAAAATTAACACATAAGGATCACTTTAAGTGTTAGTTACTCAATACAAAGGAAATAGGTTGTTTGTATATAAATTGAAGTTTGCCTAAAAATTTAGCTGCTCACAAGATTTATTCTCATGAAGTATGTTTAAAATGAATGAATAAAAACAACATTATTTTGAAGGAAGTTAAGGAAAGCTACCACAAAAAAAAGAAAATACTCAAAGCCTTCTCGAACACATTGTCAAAGCTTCTAAATAGATGCCAACATGTCCAAACTTCCATAAAATATGTTTCAAGTTTTCTTCTCCCCTCTCATCACTATTTGTAAAATTCTAAGAGAAAGAAAGTATGTTTCATAAAATAAGTAATATTTTTTCATCCTATATATACCATAGTTCATCACATTAAAGAAGCTCGTGGCTAAATTAAACTATGAAGTTTAACTACATAGACAACCAGACTAGCTGTATACGAAATGATAGTCATGCAATGCGATGCAATGATGATGTTTTACACTAGTCTCTTTGGACAAAGCTTGCACCCTTTTGTGCAGGAAAAAAAAAACCAACTTATGGCTTTAAGTTGAACACCATATTATTATTATTATTATTATTTTAGCATGCATAAAATCACGAAGGGAAGTGCATAGCATTCTTCACCAAGTCATCCATCAAAAAAAGATCTAGAGGCAATAGCAAAATCACAGCACAAACATTTATACTTGTATGAATCTCAGCACAAATGCACAATAGCCATCCTAAATTTCATAACAAAACTCTTAGCCAAGCACGAATACCAAGCAATGAGGGAAGAAGATAATACCTCGGTAGCCAACATATAACCCAACAATAATATCGAGCAGCCAAGCAAGGAGATAATACCTCGATGACTTCGAGTAGGAGAGGCTAGGGCTTCTCGGGCGAAGAGGTCTCGGTGAAAAGGAGGAAACAGGTCGGCGAGATTGCTGGTGAGAGAGGTCGTCGGCGGCAGGGGCTTTCGCCGACAGGGACGCCGGCCGGCGGGGTTTGAGCGCGAGCAACGAGCCGAAGCAGGAGCAAGTGGGTAGGGTTTCGCGAAACTTGCGGCGCTGGGAGGAGAGGTATCGTGCGATTTTTTGTTCCGGGAGGGTTAGGGCGTGCGTGAGTTTAAGTTTTATAGGATTTTTTTTTTTTAATTTTATATTATTTTAATATTTTAAAATTAGAGAGAGTCGCCTTAGATGGTTTGGTCACATTAAACGTCGACCACATCGATGATCCGATTAGGAGAGTAGATGTTTTAAATACAACTTATGTTAAGAAAGGCAGAGGCGGACCTAGGAAAACTTGGGCTTATTGCATAAAAAATGATCTTAATCTATTAGAATTAAACGAAAATTTGACACTAAATAGGACGCAATGGAGAAAAAGGATTCATGTAGCCGACCCCACTTAGTGGGATTAAGGCTTTGTTGTTGTTGTTGTTGTATATTATTTTAATATTTGAACCCTTGACTTGAGCATTTCTGGATCGTGTACGAAACCATGACAATATGGCTGTCTTTCTCGGCTAAAATTGACGCTTCGGATGCAAAGGCGCGGTCCGTTTTGTCATTTGAGGTCATTCGGACAAACTCATCGACGATCACGTCAAAAATGCTTTGAATTTAATTTCGTCAAAAATATCGGCTCACGATCGATTGTTTCAAAAATAAAGGCTCGAGCGATGCGAATTTCAGTGTTTAAACGTGTCGGTCCGAATTGTGTTGTTCGTGTACACGAAGGTGGAAAATTGTGTACAGGGTAACCCTAGGGTTTAAAGGTGGAAAATTGTGTACAAGGATAATAAAAGGTCCAATGGTCTATTTGTTGTCTCAAAATCGATATCCATTGAGTCTTCTTCTATCGACTCATCCTCTGCCGCATCTTTTATGCTGTTGTCTCCGACCTTTTCTCCCCACTTCGATAGCAATCACCAGCCGATAACACTTACGGTAACACAATTGGAGCAACTCAAGTTGGAAGAAAAGGTTGTTGAGATTGGTGCAACCACTAATACACAAACCCTCATGTGAGCTCCCTTTCTTGATTATCCTGGCATTTAAATCCTATTTTTTATTATCTTCTTTTTCATCTCGGCTCATTTATTGCTTCTTGATTATCCTTACATTTGCCTTCCAATAATCTTTTTACATTTTTTCACACTCGTGTTCGGCTCGTTCAAAATTAATTTTATTCGAATTGGATCATGTTCAAAATTGCTCGTAAACAATGTGTTCTTGTCTAATTCTGAAATCAATGTTATCATAATTTTAATTGTAATTTTAATAATTTTTTCTTTATTAATGATCCTTGATACTGTTAAATGAGGTATGTACCTAATTTTTTTTATTATTCTGAATTGTTTTCTGTTTCTCAAGTATCAAATATTTTGTTGTGACAGTTCTTTTGCAAACAACATTATTGCACAGAGGTAGAATGATCATTTATCCAGAAACTGCTGCAAATCAGCTGTTTTCAAACGCACAAAACAAACAGACTGCCAGCTTATACGGACCAGCTGCTTATCAGCAGATTATTAATAATCTGCAGCTGGCCCAAACAGACACGAAATAAGGGATGAAGACTTCATGTCCTACCATAAAAGGTGGTACCAAATCCGATACAAATACTGTTGGATCTCTTCCTTTACTGCCAATCATAAACTCATCGACTATAATTTTCTCCAGCGGTATCAATCAATTATTATGTATATCTGTGGGAAAGGGAAAGAGGAGCGCCTTATTGGAGGAGCCATTTTTGATCCTATTGATTCTCTTGATTGCTTATAGAAGATCCAGGATCATATGGTCATGTTTTGGTTAATCAATTCTATGACTACAAATGTTGGAGAAAATTTATTGCTTTATTGGACAACACCTGAGATTTGGGATGTATCTTGTGAGACTCATCCTAGTATCGAAAACACTACAAAATTGTTTGACATTGGACAAAACTGCTCGAGCTCCGACAAGAAGAGTTGAGAGTCTTAACTGTGTACACATTATCAAGGTACTGATTGCAATTAGATATATATGATACATACGCTTGGAAGTGCCGTCAAGATGCTATGATGTATAAAGCAATATGGAGAAGAAGAGGATGATCAAGTTCTTATTGGGTCTAAATAAGAACTTGGATGAGGTCAGAAGAAGAATCATAGGGATGATGCCTTTCCCTACCGCTAGGAAAGACATTGCTGATGTTAGAAGAGAAGAAAGTAGAAATAAGCTCATGATGGCATGAAGTGTGGGTTCATTTAGCACAAAAAGCTCAATATTGCACACACACAGCACAAAAAGCTCAATATTGTACACACAAAACTTCTGTCATGTTTCAAAGCCCAAAGAAGAATCTTCTCTTGTGTGAACATTGTAAGAAGCTTAGTCACAAATAGGACAACTGTTGAAAACTACATGGAAAACCTGTATATTGGAAACCTGGACAAGGAAGGAAGGACTAAGACTGCAAGGCCCATGCTGCTACCCCTTCTAAAGGGTTGGCCGACCTGGTCCCTTCACCAAGGAACAACTCGAGGTTTTGAATAAGCTTCTTACTAGCATTATTGAGCAACCTGCCGGCTTAATGCCTACGAAGTTATCATATCCTCTTGTTATCTTGTTAATAATGAAAGATTTCAATATTGGATGACAGATTAAGGTGATTTTGATCATAATATTGGAGATATTCATGCTATCGTCAACTACAAAGAGATCACCACCTTCAAATTTGTTAGACTTATCGATGGATCTCATTCCATGATTGTTGGGAAAGAAGTAAAAGTCTTTAAAGATATTAATCTTTCTTCTGTGCTATATTTTCAACTAGCAAGCTTATTCATAGCTTGAATTGTGTTACTAAATTTTACTCTACCTCTTGTGAATTTTAGGTGGTGGATTTCAGGAAGGTGATTCGTAGTGCTGACTTTCATCAAGGTCTATATCTGCTTAATGAAAGCTATTGTCTTAATACATAAGTGTCCTCTCCACCATCATCTTGTCATGTTTCTGAGTTTGTTGTGTGTGTCTGTTGGTAATAAAGTTTTATTATGAAATTATCGTTTGGTTATCATAATTTTCATCGTGTTGTAAAATTGTAACCCCATCTCTTTATTGATAAAAAGTCTGCATTTAATCATTGTGAAACTTGCCAATTTGCTAAGCATACTTGTTATGTATATCCTCTTTCTCATTACAAACCCTGACATCAATGTTTTATCATTCACAGTGATATTTGTGGACTATCAAATTGAAAAACATTAGTAGAGCCAGATGGTTTGTCTCTTTCATTAATGAACACACTAGAACTAGTTGGATATTTCTCATGAAGGAGAAATATGAAATTACACATCTTTTAGTCCTTCCGTGACATGATTTACATTCGGTTCTAATATAAAATTCAGATTTTCAAGACTGATAATGAAAAAATACTCAACTCGATACTTGGATCTTAACTTACAAAGAATAGTATTTGTGTTGAGAATACAATAAAATGGGATAACTGAGAGGAAGAATAAATATCTTCTTGAGGTATCTTGGTCTATATTGCTTTCTCATCACGCCTTAAAATTTTTTTTGAGAGATGCAGTGCCACAACCACTACCTCATTAATAGAATGTCAAGCAGGGTTCTTGGATTCAAACCCCCTCTATGTATATTAATGGAAACATACCCTCATTTTAGAGCATTCTCATTCAATCTTCCTCTAAAAATATTTGGCTCTCTTTTATTCACAGTCATAAACCAAACCGTACAGCGCTCAACCCAAAATTCATTAAATATATTTTCATTGGTCATGCTTCTAAGAAAAAGGGGTATAATTTTTTTTTTCCATTAGTAAAAAATACTATAACTCTATGGATGTTGCATTCATTGAAAAATCCTACCACCCTAAATCAGAAATTAAGGTGGATAGTTTGGGTGTATATCAGTTTTTGAATTAGTCACTGCAATCTATTCTACTTCCCTCCAACCATCCTGTCTCCCAAGTTTCACTTCTTGAGGATATCAAACCTGAGATTGACTACAAAGAAATGCATCAAAACGTTCGTGTGTACATTGGGAGAAAGAAATCCACTAAACAAGATAAATACAATATGCAACCACATAATCGTTCACAACTAAACATGAATCAAGATATCTCTGAAGTTCTAAGGAGGTGGAACCTAGTGGAGGAGCCATTAAAAGTTGCACAAACTATCTTATCCTGGAGCATGTTGCCTATGAGAAGTTATTCTCACCTTATCCAGCTTTTGTATCTAATCTTGATATTTTTTAGATATGAAATATATTCATGAATTATTTCAAAGTTCAGAATGGAAAATGTAGATGAAGAGAAGATTCAAACACTTGATTTAAATGTCACATAAACTTTTATAAAATTTTCTCCAAATAAAAGACCTGTTGGGTGCAAATGGGTGTTCAATGGGAAGTACAAAATATATGAGAGCATTGAGAGATTCCAAGCTAGTTTGGTAGTTAAATGTTTCACTTAGTCTTATGAGATATATTATCAAGAGACTTCTATATCAGTAGCTTAGCAAAATACTGTAAGTTTTTTTTTGGGGATTGAAAAATAGTGGGAACTGCATCCACTTGATATCAAGAATGCATTTTTGAAAAGATACCTTAAGGAAATGTATATGGTGATTCCACTAGGGCAGGAAAATGACTCAAATAAACATATAGTTTGTAAACTATGAAAATCATTTTATGGTCTCAAATCGTCTCCACGATTTTTGTTGACAAGTTTGCCAAGACTATGAAATCTACTGAGCACATCCAATGCCAAAGTAATCTTACATTGTTCTTAAAGCAGCCATACGGAGGTAATAAAAGTACACTCATTGTCTATATAGATGTTATGATCCTGACAGGTGATGATAAATAAAAGATTGAGAAGATTAAGGAGGTTATTGCCATTGAATTTGAAATCAAGGATCTAGAAGTTATGAGATGCTTTCTGGGCGTGAAAGTGATCAAGTATAAGAAGGAAGCATCCTAGACCTTCTGAAAGAGACAAAAATGTTGGGTTGTAAACCTGTTGAGACTCCTATGAATTTCAACAAAAGGTTATATTTAGGGGAAGAAAAGACGCCAGTGGGTAGATATCCGAGATTTGTGGGAAAGCTTATCTATCTATCACACGTTAGATATGATATTGTTTATTTTATCAGCATTGTAAGTTAATATATGAATAGTCCAAATGAAGAACATTTGGACATAGTTTACAAAAGTATTGAGGTTTCTTAAGAAGACCCATGACAGAGGGTTATTATTTAAGAAATCAAATAGTAGAGATATGAAGTTTACTAATGTTAGTTAAGCACGAGAACCTATTAATAGAAGATCCAAATCTGGGTATTGTTCCTATGTATGGAGAAATCTTCACGTGGTGTAACAATGATCAAACAGTGGTCTCTAGAAGTAGTGTAGAATCTAAGTATTGAGCACTTGCTTTGGGAATTTTTGAAGGAGGTAGATCCAAAGGTTATTAAATGAGTTGAGATGTTATACAGTCAATCTCATAAAGATGTTCTGCGACAGCCAAGTCTTCAGTTGTATTGCAAAGAACCCTGTGCATCATTACAGGACCAAACACATTGAAATTGATAGAATTTTTTCTCTAAAGGTCAATGATAGCATTATACACTTAATCTGCATTCCAACTCATCTTCAAGTCGTTGTTGCCTTCACTAAATCCTTACCTTCAGGGAGCTTCACTAATTTTAATACCAAGCTAAGTTTTTACAACATCTATGACCCAACTTGTGGGGGTGTGGAATTCTGTTCCTGTTAGGTGGCCTAGACCGTTAGCCATATGGGACCCACAGGTTCAATATGTGGAAGCTATTGGAGGGAGTTTTCTATTTTAGTTTTTTTTTTAATCATTTCTTGTTATGTTACATGTCTTTTATTTTTTGTTTGATCTGATATTTGGTAAGTTATAATAGTCTTTATTATGTTTTTCCTAGCCGGTCCCCCTATAATAAAGGGAAAGATTGTAACTTTGTTTTGAAGGAATAAGAGAATATAGTTTCTCCACCTTTGTTCAATATATATATGTAGAAGAGAATAGCCTTGCACTCACTAAAGTCTATGCGAAATTTGGATTGATGCCCATGCATTGAATTAATGAGTGGAATCTGCTAAACTTAAATGTAGGTGGATGCAAGTGTACTCTATTAGGTTGGGGTTAGCATAAGAGGGATTTTATTGACTTCTCTTGAGAGGTGTGTTTGCGATGTAGATGTAGGTGTTTTACTTTCATTGTCCTTAAATTCCATTTCTTGTGTGTACTAACATGTTTCTCTTGGTAATTATTATGATTGCAAATATTATTTGCTTTTGCGGTTGCCAAATTTTCTTGTGCATGAACTCTTACGCTCACACTCGTAGCATTTTATACTCTATCTATGATTATGGAGTTTAATAACATTGTTGGGCTCAAACATATATGATCAAGGTTGATGTTAAGTCAAAATTCAATTAAAAACTTTTATTATTTTGAAATAAGTGAAGACTCTTTGAAAAAAGAAAAAAACTATACTTTTCAAAAATAGGGGCAACTTGAGTGAAAATATTTTATTTTAACCCACACAACATTCTCAAACCATTCAATTTAAAATATTTAGTTTATTTCAGTGGAGCACATACTAGTGTTTAATTTCATATATTTGCATATTTTAGACAATTTTATGTCTTAAGACAATTTGTATAATTTTAAAGCGTGAACTGAATCAGTAATTGCTTTAAAAATAAAACATATAAGACTTGAAATTATGTGAATTGCCTTATTTGAATAAAAAATTTGATGCCGACAAAAATTTCACTTTTAAACTCTTTAAATATTGCCTTCTGTTCGCTTGCAAACATATTGTGAATCTAATGGCGCTTTCATTGGGTTATGAAATTATTTAATATTTTGAATGCTTAGCAAGTATTATGAATTTGGATTGCTGAAAAATTTTATTTTGAGCCTTTTAATGAGTTGAGCTGTTCCACAGTCAATCTCATAAAGATGTTCTGCGACAGCCAAGTCTTCATTTGTATTGCAAAGAACCCTGCATCATTACAGGACCAAACACATTGAAATTGATAGAATTTTTTCTCTAAAGATCAATGATAGCATTAAACACTTAATCAACATTCCAACTCATCTTCAAGTCGCTGTTGCCTTTACTAAATCCTTACCTTTAGGGAACTTCACTAATTTTAATACCAAGCTAAGTTTTTACAACATCTATAACCCAACTTGTGGGGTTGTGGAATTCTGTTCCTGTTAGGTGGCTTAGTCCGTTAGCCATATAGGACCCACAGGTTCAATATGTGGAAGCTATTGGAGGGAGTTTTCTATTTTAGCTTTTTTTTAATAATTTCTTGTTATGTTATATGTCTTTTATTTTTTGTTTGATCTTATATTTGATAAGTTATAATAGTCTTTATTATGTTTTCCCTAGCCAGTCCCCCTATAATAAAGGAAAAGGTTGTAACTTTGTTTTCAAGGAATAAGAGAATATAGTTTCTCCACCATTGTTCAATATATATATATATATATATATATATATATATATATATATATATATATATATATATATATATATATATATATATAAGAGAATATAGTTTCTCCAGCCTTGCACTCACTAAAGTCTATGGGGAATTTGGAGTGGTGCCCATGCATTGAATTAATGAGTGGAATCTGCTAAACTTAAATGTAGGTGGATGCAAGTGTACTCTATTAGGTTGGCGTTGGCATAGGAGGGATTTTATTGACTTATCTTGAGTGGCGTATTTGGGATGTAGATGTAGGTGTTTTACTTTCATTGTCCTTAAATTCCATTTCTTGTGAGCGCTCACAAGTTTCATTTGGTAATTATTATGATTGCAAATATTATTTGCTTTTGCGGTTGTGTTTACCAAAACGCTCACACTCTTAGCATTTTATACTCTATCTGTGATTATGGAGTTTAATAACATTGCTGGTCTCAAACATATATGATCAAGGTTGATGTTAAGCCAAAATTCAATTCAAAACTTTTATTATTTTGAAATAAGTGCAGACTCTTTGAAAAAAGAAAACAACTATACTTTTCAAAAATAGGGGCAACTTGAGTGAAAATATTTTATTTTAACCCACACAACATTCTCAAACCGTTCAATTTAAAATATTTAGTTTATTTCGGTGGAGCACATACTAGTGTTTAATTTCATATATTTGCATATTTTAGACAATTTTATATGTCTTAAGACAATTTGTATAATTTTAAAGAATGAACTGAATCAGTAATTGCTTTAAAAATAAAACATATAAGACTTGAAATTATGTGAATTTGCCTTATTTGAATAAAAAATTTGGTGTCGGCAAAAATTTCCCTTTTAAGCTCTTTAAGTACTGCCTTCTGTTCGCTTGCAAACATATTGTGAATCTAATGGCGCTTTCATTGGGTTATGAAATTATTTAATATCTTGAATGCTTATGCAAGTATTATGAATTTGGATTGCTGCAAAATTTTATTTTGAGCCTTTTACTGCCTTCTGGTTGCTCGCATAATTGAGTTGTGGATTCGGCGGTGAAAATGCATATTAAGTCATAGTTTAGCATTTCTAATGACAATTATATGGTTAAATTTAGCCCCAACCTATGTCTTAAAAATGGATCACATAAAGAGTCATTTACTTTAAGACATATTTTTATTTATTCATTTTTCAATATGATAGAATTTTGAAGTCAGAGAAGTTCAATTATATTAATTGACGAGCCATTCAATTTTTCATGAATCTTAAACAAGTCTCAAATGCTTGTAATTTATTCTCTTGAAATGATTTCTACTAGGTTTAACTATTATTTTTTATTTTTTTAACATGCATTTTCCTTTAATTTTATGTCATTTTTAGAGCCCAAACAATCCATATTTTTATATTATTTGAAAGTTCAAATCACTAAGAAATTTTGGAAGCCTCCTGACATAAACTGCCGTTAGGGGCACTGAAAGATTGCCAACCTTCTCAATTGTCTTATAAGACTCGCTAGTCAGGGTCGCGAGATATCGTAGTCGGGGAGCAACATGCATTCAATATACCAGAAAAAATTGTCAAATTACAAGTAAGCATTTTTCCTAGTCGTACTTTACTTTCTCTGAATGGTACTTAGTTCCGATAGACTAGTACTCACATTTCCTATTTGACGGGTCTTTAAATCCCATGAATTTTATAAAAGTTATCCTAAAAAGTCTGCAATTTTTCCAAACAATACTTAATTTCTGTTAATTGGTGCTCGAGCTTCTTGATGTACATTTAAAAATTATCCTCCCACTCAATTTATACAATTTGGTGCGAGATTGGCTACGTTAATTAACGAGACAATAAAATAAAACACATTTTTTTATGATTTTTTATACAATACGGACTAATAGTTCAAATAAATGGATAGGGCAGAAAAGGCTTAGGTAAGTTGACGGTGGTCTCTATATGCTGCAATTCCTTAGTTGCTTTCCCACTGGCTGGACAGAAAAGGGTTTTTGCGGGTTGGACAGAGAGTTTTGAGCGAAGCAGGCAACGTGAGTCGAGCAGGAAGAAGATACATGTTGTTTCGGGCAGAGAAAAATAGGTTCGGAGTGTAGCTTAAATAGAAGTATATTAAGATTTCAGGAGACTTCATGTGTTGTGATCACTTCGTTATTTCCCTTGCTAGCCTTAGACATGACTATACCATGAAGGTTGCGGTGCGGGCTGGTTGGAGGAAGAAGACAGGGACGGGAAGATCAGAGGGTTCATCTTACGCGCGAGTTAGGGCAGAGAGGGTATGGATGACTCTGGCGTGCGGGCTAGGGTAGAGTGGAGGAAGATGAATTGTGGCTTGGAGAGACGTGGTGGGGGGGACGATTGACTCCGGCGTCGATTTCGTGAATGGAGATGGAGGTGGAGTGGCATTGTGCAAGGAGCAACAAGGATCGATAGAGCGGTTCAACAGCGTCGATGTGGGGCAAGCATTAGGGAGACAAAGGAATACTACGACTTTGGTGCTGGGGGGAGATTGCAGAAAGGTATCGGAGTAGAGGAAAACAAGGAGACGGGAAGCAAAGTACAGTGTGAAGATTTACGCGGCTTATAGAAGCGGAAAAGGGGATGACATGGCGTGCAGTATAGTGAAGATGACGAAGGATGAGAAGAAATTTTAAATGTGTTTCATGGGATTCTTTTTCATCAAATGATTCCTTGTCATGCTTTTAAATTATGGTATATTTTGTTTTTCTTTTTTTCCTCCCTCAGTTAACTAGTGATTCTTTGCCACTGCTTGAAGTTCCACGCTTATGGTTGACTGGTTATAAAATTTTTGTTAAAAAAAATTAGGGCTGACTACACATGTGCTGATAATTTATTTGAAATGCTTTCCTTATATTCTCCATATGATCTATGGTTGTGAATATGATGCATGCGCTGGAATGCATCACATTTTAGAAGAGAATGCAAAAGCAAACATGCATCTAATAATAAGGTCAAATCTCTAAATAATAAAATAAAAATAGAAAAGCAATGCAGAATGATCATGGCAGGCTCTATTTCAAAGATGACCTAATTAAAGTTAACTTTAATGTAGCATGTGGCTCAACGTAGACAATGGCTGTAAATTAAACCTTAAAGAATAGACACTAGAGCATTGACAAAATTTTAGAACCTTCAAACATAAACATTTATAATTATTAACAAATGCAATTGAAGAATCATAAAAACTCAAGAGTCCCACATAAACTATGTGATTTGCTTTCTGAAATAAATTCTAATCCTCTGACAACTTACTATCCTCTCCCAAAAAAACTCTAATTTCCCCATCAGAGTGTTTTGCATCTCTTTATTTACTCTCCAAATAGTCACACTATACAAAATTCCATATAATTTGCCCTCACAAGAATTCACAATCTCTTCCAATATCACTCTATACTAATTCATGAAATTGTTAATCCACTATAGGGCTATGATTGTAGCGTCTGAACCATTGATGACTTTACTTGTAGATGAGGAAAGGTGAAGTTGTGGCTAACAACCTAGAGCAGGAGAGATGCAATGACAATTACAAGGGTTGGTGAGAGTAGGCAGTGGTTTGCATGGCTCATTGTGAGGTCTAGTGTTGTGCAACATGAGCAAGGGAGGAGCCAATGAGTGATGGTGGTTGTGTGTTGCGAGTGAGAGGCCATACTTGTGTGTTGAATGGAGAGGTAAAGGGAGAGATGTGGGAGGACAAAGTAGAAATAAGATGCTGTCGGCCGCATTTTTGAAAGATAATAAATGATTTAATGATTTAGTTTAATATAAAAGGTATATGATTTTTTAAAGTAGTTTTGAAAATAGTGTATTTTAATTTTGAAAAATGAGACCGTATGGATCTCATTTACCCAATAGTTTGCATAATCGTGTCTGATACCATGAATAATACACCCTCTGGAAAGGTAAGTGTATCCCGCGGTGGTGAACCCAATCATGCAAACTATGAGGTTTGTGACATCCGTTTGGCCTGCAAACTTTTATGTGTGACCGACTAGTTCCCCAACTTAATATAAGAATTAGGTAGAGTTTATTTTACCTGGGTTTCAAGTTCCTATATAGGCAAGCCCCTATAGTTAATTACATCTCGAATGACCGATGTCACTTGAGAAAACTCTCGATAATGATTGGTGGTTTTTTCTTCAAGAATCTCAAAGTTTAAGTTTTCACAGTAGGACGTGGAAAAGCAAGTGAGAGTGACTCAAATGTGGGAATAGTTATTTTCAGGAGTCTAAAGGAAGGAAAAGGTAGGGGACGTCACAGCTCCTGAGGAGAACAATAAGTGACTTCCCAAACTATCCTACTATGTGGCTGTGTTTTGGAGATGGTGTTATTTAAGTATTTCAATCCTGTAAATTTTATTATTTGGGACTTACACTTGCATAATACCTGATTATGCAAGTAGCCCGCAGAGAAAAGTGGATTTACGTTGTACCGTACGACAACCTCAGAACCCAAAGCGAGTTAGGATTTACGCCGCACAACACGGTTGCACAGAAGTCCAAGGGGAAAGTGAACCTTGAAGTCTTATAGGTTGTTATTTAGACTATGAAAAAGTTCTGCTTTTATAGACGTGTTTGCTCGAAGATGTTCTTCTGCAGATCCTCATCGCGTTGCCCACGGTGTGTGCTCCAAACTCCTCGTTGTACTGCCCACTCATTTAGCTCCGAGTTCTTGTTGAAGTAGCAGTCCT
Source organism: Papilionanthe hookeriana x Papilionanthe teres (assembly GCA_022702705.1). Taxonomy (NCBI): domain Eukaryota; kingdom Viridiplantae; phylum Streptophyta; class Magnoliopsida; order Asparagales; family Orchidaceae; genus Papilionanthe; species Papilionanthe hookeriana x Papilionanthe teres. The sequence goes on along the minus strand of CM040427.1, from coordinate 70,644,244 downwards.
AATGTCTAAGGTTCAAATGATTTTGCCAAGTGTGTTTCAATGTTTTGAGTTTTGGTTTTGTTCTTTTTTGTTTCATTTTCAGTTTCAGTTCTGATTTTGCATGCAAAATAAACAAATTGCAGGTATATAAAAGGTACTTGAAAAGTAAATTGCAGTAAAGTAAAATGCTGTAAATAAACTGTAAAAGCGTACCTAGGCATCTGCTACTGCTGCATGATTTGTATTGCAAGCATAGTATGATTTGCTATAGATTTAAATAAACTCGCAAGAAAAGTAAGCAAAACAAGAAAACCCAACACAGAAGTAAAAAAAATGAGTCGTAGAAATTACAGGCACAAATCGTAGTCACGTATAGAAAATCAGAACTGGGTGTAAGACATTAGTAAAAGTGGGGGCTCAAAGCTGGACTGTGTGCTTCTTGAACTTAAACAAGAGTTACTGACCCGACGATCTGCGAAGGACAGTCCTTAACCTCAATCCAAATGACTAACCATGGATCTTTATAAGTTTTCATAAGAAGAATTCTTTTATTTTCATGCAATATACTATTGTTTAAGTTTTTATACGAGCTTCGTTATGATGAAAAGAGAATTTTGTTTTATTATCGTAAGATCTTTATAAAAAGAAGATAGCATGCTACTACTACTATAATCGTCGTTGTGACTACTCTGCGACCTAAGATCATCGGGGGAAACAATCTCACCAAGAGTCGGCGAATAGTAGCATTAGTCCTTTCCTCTCATTTATTAAAGGTCTTTGAGGTAGGAGATACTATTGTAAAAATTCTCGCATCGTATTCCTCGTTTAACACATTAACATTATTATCATCGCCCTAACCACTTAGACCTCAGACTTACAGCAGTCCGATGATTCACACGTGGCAAAACAAATATCCCCAATTGCCAGAAGAATCTGAGCTTAATGTTAATGCTCATATCCCGGTGCATTGGGTTTCACTATAGGTTAAGTCATGTTGGGAATTCCACAATTGATTTTATTAAGGAAGTGTGAGCTACGTCTCGGTGCATCCCCATGTCTAGTGCCTTGATCAGTTTGTGAACTATGGTCTAGTGTCTAGCTTCATTATTTGAAAATTAGATGGATGAGCTGTGCCCCTAAAATCCAGGAAGACTACACTGAGGATTAGGTCGATGGGCTCTCTCTAGGGTGTACTAAAATCTAGGAAGCATACACTGTGGATTAGGTGGATGAACTCTCACCTAGGGTGTGCTCCTAAAATCTAAGAAGCCTATACTGAAAATTAGGTGGATGAACTCTCATCTAAGGTGTGCTTTTAAGTCTAAGAAGGCTACACTGAAAATTGGGTGGATGAACTCTTAACTAGGGTGTGCTCCCAAAATCTAGGAAGCTTACACTGTAACTTGTGTTTGAAGTGATCTAAGATGTTTTTTGCTCAGTTAAGTGTTTCCTAACTATCCCTCAAATATCTAAGTGTCTTCTAAATAATTAAATAGGAAATTTCCGTTTTGACTCAACCGTTTTAAAAGAAAAATAAAACAAGAGACCAAAAGAGGCCGACCCACTTCCAAAACTAGTAAAGCCAAAATGGGGGGAAAAGCAAGTGAGTCGGGCCTAAAGACGTTTGAATAACGATCGCGTGAAACCCCAAAACAGTGTCGAAATGCTGTCAAATAGCAGCTAGCAAGCTTAAACAGAAATTCTAAGGCCCCTACAACTCTGGGAAGCACCTAACTAGCTCCAAACGGCCAACTACAACAATAGGCAGCACCTAACTAGCTTTCTAAAACTCTGGGCAGCAACTAGCAAGCTTATACGGTGATCCTACGACCTCCTACAGCTCGGGGCAGCAAGTATAAAGCTCCAAACAGCAATAAGAAAGCTCCGGACAACAATAATGAAGTCCCTACAGCTCCCAACAACAATTATGAAGTCCAAACAGCACCTAAAAGGGTGCAAACAGCCACTACAAAGCCCAAACAACACTCCAATAGCTTCCAAACACTCCAAATAGCAATTCTACTCTTCCCCCAGCTCTCCTACCAACAGCACTCAAACGGCTTCCTACAGCACTTCTAAGCCTCCAACAGCACTCCCAAGGCTTCCACACAATCCAAACAGCAATTCTACTCTTCCCCCAGCTCTCCTATGGCTCGGGGCAGCAAGTATAAAGCTCCAAAAAGCAATAAAAAGGCTCCGGACAGCAATAATGAAATTCCTACAGCTCCCAACAACGATTATAAAGTCCAAATAGCACCTAAAAGGGTCCAAACAGCCACTACAAAACCCAAACAACACTCCTATAGCTTCCAAACACTCCAGACAGCAATTCTAAGCTTCTCTCAACTCTCCTACAGCTTCCAAATACTCCAAACAGCATTCAAACAGCTCCGGACAGCCCTCACAAAGCCCAAAAACCAGTGAATAAATTGGCATTCAAATGGAGCACAAAGTGGCACGTGTGATTCTAAAATGACTCTTAAATTTTCCAAATAGTGCAACAAGATTAACTGCAGCTCTATAGAACAAAACAAAGCAAATCCAATTGTAACTTCCAAAAGATCTAACTATGAGGTAAAGAATAAGCTAGCTGCAGCTTTCCCCAAGTCCAAATTACAAAGCAACACAAATTTGACAACAACCTCCCAATTCCAAAATCATAAAACAATGTAAAGCTAGTTGTATAATTTCTCAAAACATCCGAATCATGAAGCAAAAGAAAGAAAAAATAGTCGATGTTTCCAAATAAGAATAAACTAATTATAGCCTTTAACAATTGGATACAACTTGAAGCAGGTGCTCAATTAAATTTTCAATCTTTTCAAGGTATTTTCAAGCATGTAATTGTGAGGTAAGAGTGCATGCTTGATATGAAAGAAGCCACAACGTTTAATTCCACCTTTGCATAAGATAATCATGAATAACAATTTCTTTTGTATAACAATCTTACACACAAAATAATTCATCCCATTCATAATGATGTAAAACTGTGAATAGCTCAAATAACAAGAAAATCTCTAACTGTGATAATCACATTTTAACCCATTCTCTTTTCTTTCTCAAAAATAGGTCCCCGTTCAAAATTCATGGGTAAAGGAATCTCATAAAGCTAATCAATGCAATTAGTATAAGGCTAATGATGATGATGAATTTAATCTGTATGAAGGAATATCTTAAACAACATAAATTCGGGATGAGGCTTACCAATAGGTGGCACAAAACTACTTTGGGATTGCAGTAGAGGATGCCGGAGGAGCTTCAGCGTCGGGTGTTTGGCAGTGGGGGGATGTCGGAGCAAGCGAGGTCTTCTGCGTAAGGAAGAAGCAGGCGAGGTGACGGTGAGGCCTTCGGTCTCGAGAAGAAGAAGCGAGCGGGATCGAGCGGGCTTCAGCCTCGAGCGAGTGCGGCTAGGGCTTTGGGCGAGCGCCTGAGGGAGGCGAGTGGGGTTCGGTCTCGCGGAGAAGATGTGAGATCAAGAGGGGAGCGGAAGCGGGATTTCTGGTCGCAGAGAGGGTTTCGAGTCGAGCGGAGAAGAGGCGAGTGGGTGAGTTGCGATTGCCGAAGGCTTTTGGTGTCGAGGTGAGATCGAATGTCTAGGTGCAGAGGGAGAAACGAGGGGGTCGAATGGGGCGTTCTATCTCTAAGGGAGGAGCAGGCGAGCGGGATTTCTTTCTGCGTGAGGGAGCTGGAATCAAGTTAGGGAGAGGGGGACCGAACAGGAGAGGGTTTTCGGTGCGGTTCAGAGGAGAGGTGCGATACTTGAAGCTGTAGAAGCGAGCGGTCGAGCAGATCATGCCAAAGAGGGGAGTCGGGAAGGTCGAATAAGGAGGAAGAAAGCTTTTTGCTCAGAGGTGAGATTCACCATGAAGACGATAACTAGGAATATTTTGTACGCGTCCCCTCTCGAGATAGTCGTTACGCGCGAAATTAATTAGTTTATGTTCCGACCTAATTGGAATGTCATAATACTCCATTAAAATGAAATTAGGCGGTTTATTTTGAAATTTGAACTTTCAAATTACGAATTACGTTATTGACTCGACCTGGAATAACCGACTCGTGTTCAGCCCGAATCGAACTTAGGCAGAGCCTGAGCCCGCACCCCCTAATTAATTATTTATTTGCATCGATTTTTGTGCCAACTGTTCGCCCGCAGAACCATAGCAATATGAGTGCCTTTACTAGCTAAAGTCAACGTCCTGGACGCATCCGTGTAGTCTGTTTCGTCATCGGGAGTCGTCTAGACAAGTTCGCCTACGGTCGGGCCAAAAATGTGTCGAGTTGTGGTGTGCGCGAGTTCGAGCCATTAAGGGTTCACCTAAAGCCGTCTGCTCCTATGGGAACTCATTTTCGGGCTCTCTACATGTTAGTCCTTAGCCCTTGCAACTAAGATTAGAGTACTTGGGACTACTCATGCGAGGTCTTCACAAAAATGGGTCAAGAAGTGGGTCGAAGTTCTATGCGAGGTAAGTCTCGCATACTAGTCCGCTAGGATGGTCAATAAGGAAGTCCTAAGGCTAAATCCTAGGCTCTAAGGAAAGAAATTAGGATCTCACTGAAAATAAGGTCAACAGTTGCTTCTATTGATTTATTGGTCGATAAACAAAAATATTTGGCAGAAATGTTAAGAAAAATGTAAAAGAACAATGAATTTTTGGTAAAAGTTCTGTCAATAAATAGAATAAATGATGTTCTCATAAATAACCTTGCAGCACTTGTAGTCGACAAATTATTCCCTAAAAGCCTTCAGGTAGGAAAATAATTCATCGATAAAATATTTTGTTACTTCTTAGTTTTCTTATAGTGAAATCTTGTCAAGGTACTAGTACACATCAAAAGATACAATTGCCCTACGGGGTGATGCAAAATTAAATTGCTTCTTCTTTATATAAATTTTGCGTCACCCTAATCATACCTTACATAAATAACCCATAATATGCACAAGAAATTCATTTTCAAGAAAAATAAAATTTTACCAATTTACAATTATTTTGTCTATGCCATTTCTTTTAGCCATTGTTAGTTATGCTCAATACTTTTGAACTATAATATGACATATTTCACAATACATTGTCATTCAATCCACTTAATATAATAAACATTTATTCTTAATAATAAAGTGAACTAATGCCTAGCACAAAAATAATATCTCGGTTATAATTAACTTTGGATCCTTTGAGTTCTCAAATAAGCTTAAGCTCACCCAACAATTACAGTGAAGGCTAAATTCAAGCCAAAAAATCACAAGCTCTTTGAATTCTTGTGTTCACAACAAATTCTCTAATCTAAGGCTCATTTGCTTGATGATTTTTTTTTGTAATCATTGACCCATTACTTTTTGGATTAGGAATACTCTACAAAATATTTGAATAGGGAAGCTTGATAGGTTTACCATGACCCCTTTTATGCATTTTCTACAAACATGATGTAGTATAACGAGGCACAATGAATGCCTTAGAGAAATTAATTATTAAATGAAGAGGCAAATTATCATTATACAAAGAGTCTAACCTCCTCAGGCTATTGTTCTCATAACTTTCTAATTGAGGGGTAATTAATTTTTTTTGGTTTGCACCATAAGAAGACTCGATCTTTAGAACTAAATAAAATTGGTAATAACAAATATAGATTCTTCTTATGCTTACATTAGTTTATCTCATAAGAAACGAACTCTAGCTTTCATAAAAGAATGGTAGGGTAATTTTGTTCACAACTCGCATTAGTATTGTTTAACATATGGATTTACAAAATAAAATTGAAAGGTCAAAGTTTTCAACTATGTCGTGACTACCCTTATTTTTTCCTAGTTTGATATTTATTTTTTTATACCATAATTTATAATTGCATTATATGAGGAATGATTTAATGTCTTTTTGTAAAAATTGTTGTGAGGCTTACGCTTGAAATTGTGTTTTCTGAGGCGTGCACCTCACATGATGTGGAGCGCACCTCAACTTAATTCTTGTATGGCGCTTAATTAGATCTAGTTTTTTGTTCTTGTACAATAATAAGATAGCCCACTTACTCAAGTAATGCCCACTCTTGCACGCCTCTACTCATTTGGGATCGAGCGACCTTCATACATGATCATAGCTTCTAACGTGAACGGCTAATAGTCTTCGTCCTTGCCTCCACCTCGACCTTTGTCTATTTCTTTTCCTTACAAGGAACTCATCAACCTCCTCAACATATATTCTTCGTCCACTTAGAATACTTAAACACTACATTTTTGGTTGATGATAATGAAGCAATACCATTTGCTTTGCAACAATATCTCTCTAGGTTGATTTCTTCAACGGGGACAAAAATAAAATCAATAGGTCTAAAATTAAGCCCAAAAGTAATTTAAAAAAAAAAGAGTATTTGGAAGAATTTATATAATTGAAGTTGTAAGCTTCAACACCAATCATTATTTTAAACTGTAGTTAATATTCTTATCGATTATTAATGATTAGGCAAAAGGAAGAAGATTGAAACTGAAGATGATGAGGAATAGGAGAACATTAAAAATCACTGAGGATGAGGGAGGGATGAAAGCAATTTATTATATTAATGATTTAAAAGACAAATCAAGTGATGAGAGTGATATGGGATTTGAAATCTAACCTTTGTTATTTGTCATGTTCATACTATAGTTGTCAATAGGAGTTGGAGAGAGAGACTAATTATGTTAACTTATTCTAAATTATAATGATGACCTATGATACGCCTAAAAATGTATTATTTTTTATGTTATATTTTATAATGATATTGCACTTTAAAGGTATATTTTCTTGCGTATTTGGTTGTAGGTACAACAAATTGAAGAATTTGGAGTGATTGGAGCAAAAGAAACAAAAATAAAGCATACCGGAGCAAAACGGGTCGAACCGGGGCACACTGGAGCCATGGGGGCCAAACCGGATACTTATGTGCCTGTGCCTGGCAGCGCTTAGGTGCCGGTGATGGTTTTTGACATAGCTTCTAGAATATACATCGGATTTGGACCATTTTTTAAGCAGTGCTTCGTGTCTCTTGTGGAATTCTTTGGAAATGAAAAAATGGACTTTCTAGAAGGATTTGGAGCGGTTAGGAGTTATTATTGAAGAGACACTTATGACACCCTTTGTAAGATTTATCGAATATGGACACTTTTGAAGAGACACTTAAGCACCTATTGGGAAATTATAAATAACTCTTTAAACTCTTTAAACTCTTGAACTGGAGAGAACCAATTAGAAGAGAAGAAGAAGAATTAGAGAAGAATAAGAAGGCTTGGGTGAAAGCCCAAATGGGGCGACAAGGTGAGAGAGAAAGAGAGAGAGTGAGATTTCTACTTTTCTTTTCACTTTGTTCTCAGAGAAGATTGTAAAGAGATTGTTTTTGCTATACAAGGAGAGTTTGAAGTTCATCAAAGACAAGTATATTCATTGTATTTTAATTTGAATTTAGTACTTTGTTTGGATGGTTTCAAAGTCTTGTTCAATGAAAAGTTCTTATTATTTCTCCATGTGTAGTGAGTAGTTTTCTTTACTCTTCCCTCTTACAATGATTTAGTATGCATGTGTAGGATATAGAATTGTGTAGAGTGAGAATATGTTGTGATGATTTTACTTTGTTCTTCATTTACATGTAAATTTGATCAACTTGCATGTTAAAATATGTTGTGAGAACATGTAAGAACCGGTATGGTATTGTCTCAATCAACTGTGGTAGAATCACATGAGATTGTATGAATGAGAACATAATTCATATAATTGAGTGCAAATAAATAGGGAGATAAACTTTGAAGGGTCTAGAATTAGAGGAATTTAGAGTGACACGCTAAAGCCCACTAATTTGGTCTATAATTTTAAGTTTTGATGTGAGAAGTTAGCCTCTAAGTGGAGGGATAGAGGGAACTCTAGAGTGAGAGTTAGTATCTTCCCTGCCTAGCCGTCTTCAGAACTATTCAAACTTTAGATTAACCAATGTTCTTTATAGCATCTCTAGTAAGGGTAAAAAATATAATTGCTCCTATTTGTCGCAATCTCTCTCGCAACTTGTTTTACTTTTACACGTCACTAATTTCATTGTATGAGGAAGAGCACTTTTAATATATCAAACCCCACTTTCTGATTTTCACTAAGTATTTTAGTTTAGGAGTAGAAGTAGTATTTTAGTGATAATTGTACGATTTAATCAAAACCGAACTTTTATCGACCTTCTAAGCTAGGGCATGTTATTGTAGACTAGAATCTCTTGAAAGCCGCCGTGATTAACCTCGATCTCCGTGGAATCGATATTCGGGGCTTAATCAGAAAACCCTATATTACTTGATAACGATACGTATACTTGCATAAAATCACATTTTATAATAATATCGATTAAACTCTCATTTGCATCGACATCAAGTTTTTGGTGTCGTTGTAAAGAAAGAGATATAATTAAAAGAAAGTATAAAGTATAAACTCATATATAAAACGTAAGCATAAATATCAGGGATCGACCTACTTTGATGTTTTTATATGTCTGTATAACCCTTCTTACTGCATTTTTTGATGATTGAATGTGAACATGTTTTTTCTTACATTGCATAATTTTATAATTTCTTATTATCTTGGCATGTTAATATGATATGTCTTTGTTAATAGGTTGTGATTTAATATGTGATTTTTTTTTTTTTTTCTTTGAAGTTGTTCAATACTTTTATTTTATACTTTAAAGTTTGTTCAGTACTTTCTATTTTACGTAATTTGATGATTTTGAGGCTTATGCCTCAAATCATCTCGAGACTTACGTCTAGTCCCACGGATGAAAAATGCTTCGATGCATTGCACAATTTTTAATTTTGCTTTATGTTAGAATGTTAGAATGCATAGGATTTTGTGCGATTGTTGTAGAATCAACCCTTTAGCCTCTTTTTCTTTTAATTAAGATAAAAGTGAGAAAGGGGTCGGTAGGTTTGATGGAGAGAGAGCTTGAGTTTTTTGTGAGGAATCATGATTTCATTCAGTATAACAAATATATTAAATAAAGCCCAAGGAACTCTTTATGTTGTTGGGAGCTAATCACACATAATAATTTATCGAAAGGAAGTATTATAATAAATATGATGTTTGTAACACATCAAATAAAACATGAGATAAACATGAAACTTAAACTATTTAGAATCTAAACATAATGTGAGAATTTCTCTCAATGATTAATTCTGGAAAGGACAGCCATGCTTATGAATTCAATTTATTATGCATGCTTCTATCAATACTTTAGTTTATACATATAAATTTGAATAAAATTTTGACTTCATTTGTTTTGTATATTCACTGTTAATTCAGCTTTTGACCAAGCTTAATTTAATTTTTGTAGGAATTTCGTAAGCGTGTTTTAGAAGGCTTTCAGGTCAGCCCCTTTTGGCATCAGGGCTTTATTCGTGATGATGGAAGGCATGTTTAAAACTTGTTTTTTTTTTCATATCCCTTGTAAGTCTGATAATGTAAATTAATCATGATAATCTTTAAATTTACGACTAGCTTTAGGTGCAAGTCCTTGCCAACGCCATTCTTCATTATTTATAATCTTTTTCATTCAAAGTATTTGTTTCTTGTTTCCTATACTTTAAAACTTGCGAAAAAAATCAAAATGATCCACTGACTATTGGCATGGGTGAAAATGATCTTATAGATCATGTAAAAGGGACTAAACTGTCTAAATAGGAATCAAAATAGTCCTTTGATGGGATTATTTTAGTCCTCATTTAAAGAGATTGAGGAATATTTTATCCTTATTTAAAAATTCTGGGGAATAGATTGGCTTTTTAGATAGTCTGGTGCTATTTTGTCTCCCTGAAAATAGTTGGACTATTTTGATGTTTTTCGCCTTGCGAAAAATAGAGCATGCTCTTTAGAAATATCTTATGAATGAGAATAGTTTCTTAGAATTTTTATACATGTAACATGTTTTGCAGCTTGCAATGATTGTTTTGCATTCTAGACTGCAACATTATTTGAAGCTCTCTTGAGATACCCGTTTAATTTTATTTGCATTTTTGAATTTTTTTTTTCATAGGTCAACCTATGTTCAAACTGTGAAGTCCGCTCGTTGGGAATATAGTACACGTCCAATATATGGATGGGGTGATGTGAAATCTAAGCAAAAATCTACTGCAGGCTGGTTAGCTGCTTTTCCTGTATTTGAACCTCATTGGCAAATATGCATGGCAGGCGGTTTGTCAACGGGTAATGATTATTTGATTATGATGCTAAGTAAAAACAGGAGTTACTATACTCAAATTGTCAATACATTTTTCTCCAACATTTTAAACTAGATGCATATATTTTTTCTGCACCTTGGTATATGTATATGTTAGTTTCTGATAAAATTTATCTTTTTGGCTCAACACAATTAAATATTTTATATTTTTTAAAATGTCTATAATCACGTCATATTTTAATATGGTGGCTCTAGCACCAAAAATGCCCATTCAAGATAAACATCAAATTTTTAGGACAAATTAATAGAGGCTTCTAAAAGAAGCTTTTGGAACTTTATATGAGCATAGAGAGCCTTCTAAATTTTCCAAGGAACTTTCTAGAAAGTTGGTCGAACCTTTTTAAAAATTAGAAAAATCTTCGAGAACCATTCGAATATTTTGGATACAAGGTAAGAATGGCAATGGAATCAAAACTTTCCCACCTATATATAAGGGGTCAACGACATCTCGGGAAGGATTTGGAGCTTGATTCACCCAAAATTCAAAAAGATGAAAAAGGACATGAGAGGATGAATGGAGAAAGTGAGAAGACTGAGTTGTAACTTGCATGAGTAAATCAAGGAGCCTTCCATAAATCACTCTAACCTAGTAGGCCTTGGTTGACCACGTGAAGAAAGTTGATAGGATTTAGATTGGTTTCCTTGAAGTTAGGATTATAATTGGAGTTATTTCCTTTGATCTTGTTTGGCAATAAATAGGGGTTCATTGTAGAGCCTTTTCATGGAAACAAAATTACTAGCTATGTTTCTTATAATGCCTTCTCTACATTATAAAAATTTTGCCACCTCGATTACTTAGAGTTTGTTTAGGGCAGCTGCAGCTTATCCAGATAAGCAATTTATCCTGATAAGCTGCTGATCAGTAGCTTATCCTGATAAGCTGACTGACTGTTTGGGGTAGCTGTTTGAAAACAACTGATTTGCAGTTGTTTGTAGATAAATGATCATTTTGTTCCCGTTAAGTATGTTGTTTGTAATAAAACTGTTTTGACAATATATTCGATATTGCAGAAGCAGAAAACTAATACATAACAGTAAAGAAAAAAGTTGAAACTGTCCTCACTTTACAGTGAGTTTTTTTATTGATAAAAAAAGAAAAAAAATTATTAAAATTACAATTAAAATTATGATAATATTAATTTTAAAAACGAGACGGCATATGTCTCGAGATACACTGCCCTTCAGGAAAAATCGTCAAACTTGATCACTCCGACCTCTTTGGTTTTACTCATTGCATACTGTCAAATAAACTAGACAGCATAAAATAATTTGTCTCATAACAGGAAATGTCCCAGAAAAAAGATAAGAATATTTCAAACAATTAAACAAAATAGAAAAATTTTTCATAACAGTAATTTAGTGTAAGAAATCTTCAAGAAAAAGTGTCGTGACAAATAAAGTGATCATAACGGCATCCTTCCAAAAAACTTAACATAAATTCAACGAGAAATAAAGATTGGTTGTAAGAATCTGCACGCGGAATCCGCATAGTATTATCACAAGTTAAGGCCTCATTTTTATCAATAATATAAGCATCCACGAGCATTTTCAATCATCAAGCCAACCAAAAAACTACCCATCAACATCCGCTGCCTTTATAGATAACTAAATATTTAAACCTTTTTTGATATGATATTCATCAGTATGCGTAGAGGGGATTTTTTAACCATAAATTGACCCAGAATTCCAAAAGAAAAACAATCCAGGCTGTTGTCTCAATGATGGTTATAATCTGAACAAATTCTTGATGGAATAAAATTCTAACTCAAGCCCTTAAACAAAAATATACAAAAATCAAAAAGATAAAAGCAGTAATGGGTTTCTTTGTGCTTGGAGAAGCCTTTTATCCACCCTTGCCATTGATCCACCAAAGATGATAAATTTAAGTTTGACTAAAATTCATAAAAGTCCATATTATATCAATTTTATTAATGTTATTACACTAAAAATTAATGCTTGTAAAGATGTGGCAGACATCATCTTACCTGGTGGCTAGTATTGTAATTTCAACAGTATCACTATATTATAATTATGATCAAAGCTTGAATGTGATTTGTTGGCAAAGTTTATTTGATAGAGCCCTCATTTAACCAAGATTAGCTTAAAATCGATCCTCAACAGTATTTTCTTTTATATTTACAGGTTTCTTGTATGATAAGCTCATGTTTGTTGGGAATGATTCTTTTCTCAAATTGGGTCACTTCATTCTTTTTCCAAGTAGATTAGGGTTTATAATAGTCTGAAATGATGAAATCACGAGATCTTGATAAAATCTTTTATCATTCCTCACCATTTAACCTAAGATAACTTTGATGTATTATTCTCTGCAAATCAAATTGTTGGTACAAAAATAAAGCATCTTAGATCCAGCCAACTAAATTTGATTCACAGTTCTCACTCATTATCAAGAAAGATAATTAACTATATGGTTTTGTAACTATGACAAATCTCTATTAGATTTTGAAGTAGTTGTTGTTGAGTAAAATTTTTGACTGATTTCTTATTTGATGTCATTTAATCCTCTAAAAATTTGACCTTGAACCACTCAAGTAGAATTGAGTCGAGAATTTTCGAACCAATAAATTCATGTAATTGCATCGAAGAATGTTTCTTATTTCTTCTTTGGCTAGTCTTGTAGGGTCTTTAACTTTAGCCACATATAGTAGTATCATGTTGTGAATATTTTGGTAACAATCCGAAAGTGGAATGAAAAGTTAAATTTGTCTTTATGCTTGTTAAAATTTCTTTATCATCAATGATATTGAGAACACTAAAATACATCCTTAATAAGCTTTTGTATTTTTGTTGAAGTAATTCAGTGTTGTTCCCTGGCTTCTCTTGAGAGTGATTCCATAGTGTTATAACTATGATATTGATTTACCCTCAAAAGACTGGTCACATTTTACTCTCACAACCAATTGAATATGGGGGATACGTCCTAGTCAGCTCAAGTATCGCCACTTATCTCCATTCTCTTCAAGCCAACAAAATCTTTGTAGACTCATCAATATGAACAACCTCAACATTTTTAAATTGGAATCATTCTCATCGTGATCTCAACAAATATGATTCTTATGCTTCAAGAGAATCTCTCCTTTTGCCTCAAACTTGCTAGTAATCATTGTTGTTTGATTTAGCTACTGAGATAATGGCACATAGCCATTGTTGTGGAGAAATTGTCGCATGAGAAGATATCTTGTTGTATTGCTATGTTCTCTATCAAAGCAAAAGCCCAAAAGTATTCCAACTTTCAACAACTGATCAATTTTGTTTTGAAGTGTTAAAAAGCATCATGCTAGTCCTAAACTATTGAAAATTGATCCATATTAGTCCTAAATTAAATTTTTTGTTTAATATAATGGTGTTGTGGGACCAATTGAGGGTAAATTAGTCAATTTAACAAATTATATTTACGAAAGATCATCCAAACTTGTTGCTTCATCATGTCGTCTCCCTAGACTTTCGCTTCTTTGTGGCTACTTCGCCGCTGCTCTGTTTCGTTGATTCTGCTGCTACTGATTTGAGCTTCAGTAACTGCGATGAAACTGCTCTTCGACCCGCCGTATTGGTTCGACCTCGAGAAGGCTCGGCTGGAACCAAATAGAGCAACATTGATGGGACTATACTTTTCATTAGGATTTAACCTAACCAAACCATAAAAATGACATCTTTAAATCCTACAATTTCTTAATTCTCGATTCATCTATTTTGCCTTAAAATCCATTATTTATTAAATCCCATTTGAAAATGGATTTGTCAAATTTAGGTAGTTGAAGTGCTTGAAGGCTGGTGGTAAATAGAGGGAGAAAGACAAGGGTCGTGCTCCGCAGTGGTTTCATGTAAAAGTGGAACGAAAGTAGGAAGATGGAAAATTGGTGGTCTTCGTATGCTACTATCTCATCATTGCCTTCCCAGCTAGCTCTAATCGTGATTGTATCGCGAGAGTTCGATCTCAATTATGATGCTTTTGGTTTAAACCGACCGAGAGAGAGGGATGTCGGTGAGGGTATTGAGCAGGAGAGGGGAAGGGGAAGATAGGTTTGTGGCTTTAATTTAATTTCATGTAAGTTTATTTTCATTAATTTAATTGATTAATAACGAGTGATTAGTTAATATTTTACCAAATTAATTAAATTAAATAAATGTAATATACTATTTAATAGCTAATTAGTAAAAAAGAAATCACATATTAAAATTTAATTAATCTAATAAAATTATAATATTTATTAATTAGTTTAATTAATAAATAATCCTGAATAGATGTATATGTAAGTATTGAATGATTATATATGATTATTTATATAATAACAAAAAGAATTACTCATTCATAAATTTAAATAATTTATTTTATATTAAAAGAGTGGTGATAAAATAAAAATTTCATCTAAAATTTCTATTCCTAAAATACCCTCAAAGTTAATGGGCAGTGTTTACTTTAACCATTAAATTCGGCCTAGGGACTAATTGGGATCAATTCTCAATAGTCTGGGACTAAAGATGAGCATTTTAAAATTCCACGACTAAATCACTTTTTTATCATGGGAGACTGTTTTGAGCTTTTGCTCTTCTTTATCACTTCTTCACAATTAAAGATAGGCCTTCGAGTGAATACAAGTCCTAACCAAACTTATATTTGGGTTACCATTCAGAATAGCATGCCTTCTAAGATAATTAAATCCTAAATAGCTAAAATCTATATTTCCCTGAGTATGCTCTTGATACCTAAGCGGAGGCAACCAATTGATGCTAATCAAATTCTTTCGATATTATGGCTTAAGTATCTGTAGCATTGATAAACTAGGAACAATGGTATTCTTGTGATGATAAAATCATTAGATCTTGATCGGGTCTACTTTCATCCCCCATTAATTCAATTGGAACAAATATTAAATATAGCCTACAAATGAGCACATTTACCACTTTTAATTGTGAATGTTTTCTCATGAGTAGGAGGGGTAATTAAATGGAAGCTTGCTCCCATAAGAGGTTTAAACTTTGGATCTAAATAAACTACGGTGCAAAAATAACAAACGAAATCTGATTGAACTGAAGATAATCTAACTCATCAAAACTAGGTCTTAATTTTGAAGATGGGGGCTGGTGCTTTTGCTAGCCAAAGTTCTGGTAGTTAATTAGCTTGTAATATTTAGTTCTTTACCCTTGAAGGGAATGGATGCTATTCTATGTTTTTTTTTAATTGTTGAAGCATATCATTGGAAGAATTTTCCCCATCTGTTTCATTTCTTATAATCCACTTAATGCTCATATTTTACTTTCTTTGGTTATGAAAATTTTTTTCATGTACCTTGTGTTTTTTTTATTTATTTATTTTTTCCTGAACATCTTAGATTCATTTATGTGGTAAGATTGTTGTGTATTTTTTCGAGTCTATCCAAACATTCATTGACATTCCACAGGTTGGATTGAATGGGATGGAGAACGTTTTGAATTTGAAAATGCTCCATCTTACTCGGAAAAAAATTGGGGTGGAGGCTTTCCTAGGAAATGGTTTTGGGTAAGTTTCTTCTCCAACCATCACACAACCTTTATGGTTGTCAAGAAAGGGAAATTTTTTTTTTACTATTTAAAATGAATAATCGGTGGTCATAGGAAAAAATAGTAAAAGAGCTTCAGTGGTATTTAAGAACGTACATCTTTGTGTATTGAAGATTTGAAGTCCTTAATCTGTTCCGAAGTGTCATCTACCTGCAGCCAACATTTAGTGTTTATAGGCTATGAATGCTGGCATATGTTGAGTATGTCTTGTGTTGTAATCTGTTTCATCATGCTTGTTCACTTAATTTGATGTAATCAAGCTGCTTATGCAAGTATTTAGATTTTGATACTCTTAAGCATTCAATTATTACATATTCATGTCTTTAAGTTTTATTTTTCCGTGAAGCGTATGTTGCAGAACTACTCTTGTATGAGTGGCTAACCTGGCTTACAAGCTTCTCACCAGTGCAGGTTGTTCCCCATCCCTGCTGGTTTCAATCACTCTTTTGGTTGTTATTATTATTACGATATTAATTAGAAAAACAAAGTACATCTTTTTTTAATTAAAGAAATAAATATGCACCATAGAATAATTTGCTGCAGACTATTGTAAATCCGAGCATGCACAAGCCGCCTCTCAATTAAAAACTTATGGATAGAGCCATGCATATTTAATAAACTTCAAAGTACAGAACCTTGAGATGGAAATATCCAAACACCTTCAAAATTAAATTATTGAATTAACGATCATTTTTGGTTCCATTTGGTGACAGAAAAACCAAAAAAGCAAATCCGTTTACTGTTATAAGAAGCTTAAAGCTTGCCTTGGTGCGTATGTGAACTTATAATGGTTTTAAGCTTTAAAAATTTTTTTATACATCATATCAACTGATTGAACTGTGATAATCTGATTTCCTTCTTTGTTTGGGCAGATTTTAATATTTGGTATTCTGGCCTTTGTGATTTATGATTCCATTATTTATGGTTGCTTCCCTCATAATTTAAGTAGAATACAAACGATTATAAAAATAGCAAAAGCTACTTAATTTTGTGTAACCAGATTTTCTGCCTATTGCAGGTCCAGTGTAATGTATTTAAGGGAGCTGTTGGTGAAGTCGCTTTGACAGCTGCTGGTGGCTTAAGGAAACTTTCTGGAGTGGCTGATGATTATGAAAATGCGGCTTTGGTATGCTATTTTACGGCTATTAGCTATTTTTGCTGTTAATAGGTTTTCAGTGTCTGTAATCATTCCCAGTGATAGAAATAGGAGAGAGCCTCACCCTATCCCCAAAGTTGGTTGATGAAGGCTTTCTACTTTAGAACCTTCCTTAATGCTAGAACCATGTATTGATTATAAATGCTCTACCACCTCCACAAGAATCCCATCAAAGCAACAAAATAGCAATGTACATCTTAATTAATGACTCTAATGGCCCCATCCAACCCCAAGCTTCAAATTTCTTAAAGTTGGCTTGTCCACTCCTTAAACCATCCTTAAATTTGTGTTTACATTATAGCTTACCATGTTGCAAGCCTCAAATTTTCTTCATGCTTTCCCTTCTATCTTTTTTAAGCATTGTTATCATGCGCTAGAGTACAATGACACCCCATCATATCGTTATTTCAATTATGCTCTCTCCTGTAACATCTTGTTTCCATTGAAGCTGATGTCAAGTTTTCTTATATGTTATTGTAATCTCAATTTGTGGGTAGTCATTTAGGGCTTGATTGGTTGGCAATAAATGAAGTGTATTGCATTCATTTTGCAGGAGTTTTGAAAATTCAGGCGTTTGGTCAAAAGAAAAACAAATGGTGTAAAATTAAAATGTATATAAAACACATTATTTAGTTAAATTTCAATATGTTCAGAATTTGTTGGATTTCTCTTCTTTCAAATGCATCTTTTTGTGTGAAGTGCTCTTTTGTAGCATCCAATTTTATATGCAAACATGGGGAGTGGATTTATTAAAAATGAGATACTATAAAAAGAAAATACTAAGAATAAATTAAATTTAATAGAAAGTAATTGCTAGAGAAAAAATAAAATTACAGGAGACATAATGCAATTAGCATGAGATCCTATTATATTAAATCCTTGGGAAATACAATTTTCAAATTGTCTTATTAATACTCCGTGTTTGAAACTTGGTAAAACATAACGTTAATTTTTATTTTCTGTAATAAAAAATAATTGCTAGAGAAAAAAGGAAATTACAGAAGACATAATGCAATTAAAATGAAATCCTATGTTATTACATCCTTGGGAAATAAAAAGGTAATAGTTTTTTTTCTGATTCCTGCCTTGTCCTACAAATAAAAATCTGAAACCTTCTATCTACAAGAGTCTCAATGTTGTATGTGCTCTCATGTGAATTGTAATGTCTTGTTATAAAAAAAAAAGAAAGAAAAAACAAGGGCAATAGCTAGGGAGACGAAGGTGAAAGAGTGGGGCGGAGGGATGATGGAAAGGAAGACAAAGTGAGGATGATAGCGAGTGATTCTACAATTGTTAAAGGAGATGTAGTTGATAAGGGAGGTAGAGACGAAGTATCCAGAGAGTGAGCAAGGGAGATGAAAAGGATACGACCCTCACATCTTTTAAGCAGGAAACAAGAGAGCTTGAGGAGGTTTAATGGTGAGAGAGGGAGTGAGAGTGGGAAGTAGAGTGATGGATAATGACATTGGCTGGTATGTTTGTGTGATTGAGGGAGGTCGAGAGTAGGAGAAATAAGCTCGCAAAGTGGTAATGAGACGGGCTTGAATTGGAAGTAGAAAGGTGCATAGATGTTAAGAACAACTTGACTAGAAGACATAAGGTTCAAGTTGTGCTCACAAGGGAGCATATGAAAAGAACAACTTGACTAGAAGACATGAGGAGCTTGTTTGATCACAGGTAAGAGCGGCAACCGAAAGGCCCAACGCATATGAGGGTGAAAGAAATCGTGAGAGGAAGGGTATTGCCATGAACTCGAGCCAATCATGCAAATCGAGAGCCGAATCGAGCGAAAGTGAGAGGGAGATAAAAAAGATTAGGATTTTTTTTAAATCTTTACTTAGGATTGTATGTTATTTATTGATGAAATTTATATGTTCTATTAAGATTATTTTAGTAAAATTTGCGGAGACAAACCTACATTTAATTTTACTTAGAAAATGTCAAAGGTTTAAAGTAAATGATAAATTTATAATATTGGAAGTTTGTTAAAAGATTATTTTAAGACTTTAAATAGAATTAAAGGGAGGTCATTATTTGATCATATTAATGTGTTAACTAGAATGCATAAACTTACATTAGATAAAATTTAATTAAGTTTAATTTATATATTTGAATGAAAAAAAAATTATTAACTAATATCAATTAATATAATTGAAGATTATTAAATAATTCTAAATGGCTAATATTATTTTAAGTAAAAATTGAAATAGATTATTTACTAATGTGAGAAGATATTAGAATAAGCTTTAAATCAAAATTTATGGCTTTACTCTAAGTCAAGAAATATTAAACTCATAATATAGATGTAATTTGTAATAACAAATTACAAAAAATGCAGATGTTGGGATCTGTTTATTTATATTAATGTTATGGAAAGCCTTTAAATTAATGATTTAAAAGCTAATGATAGTAAGAAAAAATCAATAAGATCAATTAAGTATAGAATTTATTGTGAATATTTTCATTATGCATCTTATTAAAGAAGAAAATATAGAGATAAAAGGAAAGTCATAAATCAAATTATTTAATGTTTAGTTGAGTAATATTATGTTTTGTTTAAGCCTCAAGCTTTAGAATCATATTTTTTTAGATATTTTGATACTGCATGTATGATACGGTTATTTTGTTTTATTGATCAAGTTGGTCATGTAGAAATGAATGTTAAAGATTTGCACAGGTATATTAATTTATTATATTTATGAATTGTAATAGTAAGGTATTGATGATAAGTAGATACAAATAAAAGTTTTTATAATATGCTTTCATGTGCATATTGATTGATGGAGTTCACCCTCTTATGATACTAGGTGGGAATGTTAAAGTATTCGTGGACGTAATTGAAAAAAGGTATTAGTATGATATAATCAATTTTTTGAATTATTTTAAATGATCTTATATGAATAGTAAACATAAACTTATTCTCTTTCAATTTATTCTATTTTGAGTAGCGTACATATTATTTTTGTTTATGTTACCACAACTTAAAAATATGAGTATTTACTGGTCATTTAATAGTTAACCATATTTTAAACTAACATTTTCAAATTCAAGCTTTAATTATAAATAAGTAATAGAAGAGTAAATGTGTATTGAAGTGGTGACCAATAAAGAGAGATTTTTTTATTGTTTATATTAAGTAAACTTAAATTACTTTTGTTAACAACTTTTTCAATTTATTTGGGTGATTATTTATTAATGATAAAAATTATAAATTAAGATAGAATTTCACTGTCCAACTATCTGTTCTTGTCATGATAATTTCAAGCCCCAGTTTCGGTTATCAAAGCAGAAATTTAGATTATGTAATTTGAACCTTATCGAAAGTATCATTGGGATCAATTATCCAGAAACTCATATTAAAACTTGAAAATTTAGAATGGATCATGTAATACAAAATAATTATAATATGAAAAATTTAGGGGAGCTCATCCAATCACAGTTAGGAGTGGCGATTGAGCATGACCACTGCACATAAGGGAGGAAGAAATCGTGAGAGCAAGCGTTTTGCCACGAAATCTAGCCAATTGTGCAAACCGGGAACTGAACGAAGCAAAAGCAAGAGGAAGATAAACATGGTTAGGATTTTTTAAAAAATTATTTAAGATTATATGCTGTTTAATGATGAAATTAATATATTCAGTTAATATTCTTTTAGTAAAATTTACATAGAAAAATTTAGATTTAATTTCATTTAGAAAAATATCAAAAACTCTAAATTAAATGATAAGTTTATAAAAATAGAAATTTGATTAAAAAAGGAAAAAAGTTATGTAAGACTATAAATAAAATGAAAGGGAGGTTAGGATCATATTAATATGTTAAACAGATAACATATGCTTAGATTAGATAAAATCTAAAATAAGTTTAATTTATTCTTTTGAATGAAAAAAATTGATTAACTAAGATCAATTAATATAATTTAGGATGTTTAAATAATATTAAATGGCTGATATCATTTTTTGTAAAATTAATATAAATTATTAACTAAAATAAATGTGAAGATATTATAATAAGCTTTACTTCACGTTTTATGTCTTTTTGCTGGTTCAATAAATATTAAAGTTATAGTGTAATTGGAATTTGTAATAGCAAATTAATAAAATTGTAGGCGTCAGGATTCCTGTATTTATATAATGTTTTGGAAATTGTTAAATTTGATATTTAAAAAAAATGAAAAGAAATAAATAAAGAAGATAATGGCATAGAATTAATTATTATAAATATTTTCTATAAGTATCGAAGTAAAGAAGATGAAGTTGGTATAAAGTCTGAAAATCAAGTTATCAAAAGTTCAGTTGAGTACTTTTACTTCTAATTTATGATAATAATGTTGTTTTTCTTCTAAATCATTTGTATTAGAATGACATTTATTTAGATATCTTGATACTATGCGTTTGATATGATTATTTTGTTTTATTTGTCAATTTGGTCATATATTGAAAGATTTGCATAGTTATACTTATTCATTACATTTATGGATTATAATCGATTGGTGTTGAATGATAAATAGAATGTAAATAAAATGAAATTATAGTATGTTCCATATGCATGTTGGCTGATAGTTTGTACTCATTATGATCCTAGCTTGAGACACTAAGATACTGTGTTTGTAAATGAAAAATGACATTGACATGTAAATGATATTTTATAATAATTATTATAATATGTCTTGAGCGATCATATTTGATTGATAAATTGTTAAATAACTTTACATTTATTTGTTTTATTTTGAATCTCCTGTATATTGTCTTCTTTCACGTTATGTTATTGTAGCTTAAAGTATGCATATTTATTGATTGGTTGATAGCTAATCATATTTTAAATTAAAATTCTCATGATTAAGTTTTAGATTAGAAATGAGTGATAAAAGAGAATCTGTGTCAAAGATCTGGCTAATAAAGAGAAGGATAAACTCATTTTTTACTGTTTTTATTAAGTAAATTTAAATACATTCTTTAGTAGTCTTTTTGATTTATTTAGATGATTGTTTGTTATTGAAAAAACTGTAAATTATTATTATTATTTTTTTTTTTTTGCTGACCATCTATTTCGCCTTGGTAGTTTGAAGCTTCTGGGTTGAGTCATGACGTGAATCATAAAAATGTAGAGCATTTAGGTCATCATTGTGCTCACAAATTGTAGGAAGTTGAAATCTTTTAGTGACAGGTGGGTTAGGTTCAATAATGATGCTTGTAGTATAGACGTGGCCATGACTATTTAGTTAGTAAGTGCAGCAACAAGAGCTTGTAATCCAAAAAAAAAGAAATATGAAATTTATTCAAAATTAAGTGGCATACCAAGGTTTTTGAATTTTTGGATGATTATTTCTAATTTGTTGTATCCAACTATACTTACATTTTCACCTAAGTACTTGTAACTATCTTTCCACATTTATAAATTCATTTCTCCAAAACCTGAATTATGGTTATTACATGTATCAAGATTCACAACGGTAGAGCGATATTTAATGTCTTAGTGTTATACGAAGGTCCAATATAGACACAGATAGTAGAAAAGTAGCAAGAGGAGACTAGAATTTTGTGAAACCCGAAGAAAGAAAAAATCATCGAGCCTAGCCAGTCAAAGTAATCCACTATATGATTGTAAATATATAGGCTCACTCTTCTCTTGAATTAGAGAAGATGAAATTACAATACTGATAATCATAGATGTACAATTATAGTTCAGTAAGAATGGCATAACTGGGCTATAATGTGTAATTTTCGTTTGTAAAAATAATAGTTGGTCACAAAGGCCTTAATTGGAAACAATAACGGTAATCGTTGGCCACAAAGGTCGTAGTTTTTGCAATAGCGTCAGTTGGTCATATAGTCTGTAATAGAAAGCTACAGTAATAACTTGGCTCAAAGACCATAGTTGGTAGCTGCAAGAGTGTCATTCGACCACAGTGGTCGTGGTGGGAAGCTACTGCACATCGGTTGTAGTTGGTAATTGCAAGAGTGTCAGTTAATCACGGACTATATTTGGAAGTTGTAGTAGTAGTTAGTTATATCTACCCTATTTAGTCACAAAGGTCTATACAGTTATGTTGTCCCAATTATTTTGTCTCACATAAAACCAGATATATCTTCCCAATTTCATAAACAACATCCAAGAAACAACTGATTAATATCTCTTAATGGTAGTTTTGTGAAAAATGACAAGTAGTTGAATCTTATTAGAAGCATATACATGGTCACAAGAAATAAGATGTTAAAAATAAAAGAAGTAAAGATGAAGAAAAAAAATTTATTTACAATAAAAAGAAAATTTACTAGTGAAGTTCTTTTGGAAGTGCCAGTTAATCTTCCTCAAAGTCCCATATCTCATATGCAGAATGAAGAAGTTATATCAAGCAGAGAATCAGTATAACCATAGCATTTCAAATTAATAACTCACAACAAGCATGTTATATGCTCAATTTATTTTATTTCCAAATGAATTTAATTTCATATCTCAATACAATCAGCTTCTCCATTTATTTAATTTATAATGATGATAAAAAATATAAATACATAAGAATTGAATGATATGTATGTAAATTGAAGTCCTGTTTCTCCCTAAACAAGAATAAAGTAAATCCCATTGGAAAGTGGATTTACAGGATTTAGCAATGATTAATCGCGCAAAGGGTTTGGGAGGAAAAGTAAGAAACATAAGTAGATGGTTTCGGGTGAGCTGCGATGCGGCGGTTGCCTTTCCAGTAGAAGAGAAGGGGAATTCAGATGGGATGTGGGCAGCAAAGGAGGCGGGATGGAGGCAGAAGCGGCTCAGCTGGAGGTGAGTTGGAGAAGGAGCTCCGATTTTATGGAAGAGGATTGCAAGAGACAAACCTAGACGATTTTAATGGAAGCAGGTCAGGAGATCGTCATTTTCGCGAGAGCGAAGGAGCAGAAGGAATCGGGGAGGGGGAGGGCGAGGGCGGGGGAGAGAATTTCTTACCTGAACGCGAGAAGTGGACACCGGATGCGGGCTCTTCTCCGCTTCAGCTTATTAACGAAATACGGAAGCGTATGGGAGCGACGAAAATAAGCGACACGAACTTGTTTTCCAAACACAGCAACGACATTTTCGAAACGCCACCGCACCCCAATAAGCTGCCCCAAACGGGTCCTATAATGAGAATAATTAATCACTTAGGCTGTAATGGGAAGCTATAATAGTGTTTAGCCACATATGTTGCAGTGGATCGCTGCAAGAGCGTCAATTAGCCACAAAGGTTGTAGTAAAAGACTATAATGATAATTGTTAGCCATGTAGGTCATAGTGGGAAGCTATGGTAGTAATTGATCACATAGATCATAGTGCTACACCAGTTAATGACCGCAATTCTTCTCTCGATTTTATTATTTTGCGCCAAAGACAGCACTTTTTGGTATACACTATACATAAAGTTTTAGGAGTGCAGATTAAGCTGTCACATTCTGAATATGACAGTCGTTGGTACTTCGTTGCCGAGAGTTATCGATGGATCTTCAATACATCATTCGTTACACCGTTTTCGAGATACTTTGTTACAACGTATTCGGGATACTTTGTAAGCAAATAGAGTTTGGCAACGATGGTAAGTAAGGGTGGTGGTCGACAATGGTCGGCGGCTGCAGAGGCTGGAAGTTATTGTTGGATCTTCAGTTCATGAAAACATTGAAATTTAATTCATTCTCCTCTTCCCTCAATTGAAGAGAATGGTCTATTTATAGTCTCTAAGGGAGGGGCATTTTTGTTCTTTAGCGAGCAACTTCCCCAACCGCTTGATCGGAAGTCATCTATTGACACCCATGATTATATGGGAATTTTAATGATTTGAGGGCCTTAATTGCCTCAAAATTACAAGAGCATGAGCTCATTGGATTTCTCTCGTCAATAGACTCGGTTTGATTATAGGTATGTAAAATTTGAAGTTTATTTAATCATCCATTTAACTGATCTAAAGCCTCCATAACTACTTTATTTGCTCAATCTGAACTTTGATTGGATCAGAATGAACCAATTTTGTTGGCTCAAAACGAACATGTCATTCAAACCAGGTCTAAATAATATATTTTTACTAGTTCATAAACTAATTCTAATTAGAAAAAAAAGGTCCATATGACATGTATAGCCTGAAATGACGGGGAATTTTGGCTACAACAAGCCTGCCTGTCCTGGCTCGATCTCGCAATCACGGGATTTCGTGGTTTGTGGAATGATGGGGTTAGATCCTGCATCACTTGTGCTAAAAAAACTATGATTTTATTGCATGATTAATTACTATCTATTTTAATTGAAATGATCCTTAATTATAAAGCATCCAAAGTTTCCTTCTTTGCACAAGGGTCTTAATGAAAGATGAAGGAGGGTAAGTCTTTTCATCATGGTTTCAAATATGTAACATTTATTAAGATGAGTGGTTTCATAATATTACTTCCTAAATGATCAATTATTTCTCTATTTCTTCATCTTTAATTAAAGAGATTGGTAGAGATCATTTCCGTAAAGGAAGTAACATTTTTTTCATGTTCAAATAAAAGTAAAGTTTTTTTTTTTCAAATTTAAGTGATAATTATGATGGTAACTTATTTTATGATGATGGTGGCATCATATAATTTATAAATAAAAAATTTATAAATTAATGATGATTGTATCCTTTTCATGAATGAATGATGAAGATGATGTGCATCCTAATGATCAACTACCCACATGACACCTTAAAATTTTACCGTTGTAACAACTGAAATTCTTACTGAAAAAATCAAAATTTTGATGTAAATTTCTCGAATGTGTCATTTTGCCTTGGATTATTTTCTCTTTTCATCTTTTTTTTTTTAAATTCACACCCAACACTTATTGAAACGTTTATATGTATGTTTAAGTTAGGAAGTGTAGTAATTATGGTTCTCTTGAAAATAACAACAACAACAACAACATCAACAACAAGCCTTTATCCTACTAAGTGGGTTTAGTTGTATGAATCATTTTTCTTCCGTGTGTCCTATTAAGTGTTATATTTTCATTTAATTTTAATAGATTAAGATCATTTTTTATATAATATGCCTAAGTATTTTTAGGTTTATCTTTTCCTATCTTAATATAGGTTGAATCTAAACTACTCTCCTATTCGAATCATTAGATGGTTGACGTTTAGTGTTACTAAACCATCTATGATGACTCTCTCTAATATTTTCTGCCACTGGAGCTACACCTACCCTTTCACGGATAGTTTCGTTTTGCATTTTGTCTCTAAATGTCAAGCCACTCATCTCCCTAAGCATTCTCATCTCAGCAACACTTACCTTTATTTTATGCTTCTCTTTTAAAGGCCAACATTCTGCACCATAAAAGCATCGCAGGTTCACCACGATCTTATAAATTTTTTCTTTAAATTTAAGGTATACTTTTTTTATCACACAATAGGCCTAATTCATTCTTCCACTTCAACCAACTAACCTCAATTCTACTAATAATTGTCCCATCTATATCAGTATCACTTTGAATAATAGATTTGATCACTCATAGTTACAACTCTGCCACTAGAGCTACTACTACTAAAATTACATTCCATATATTCAGTTTTATATCTACTCAAACGAAGGCATTTAAACTCTTATGTAGACCTCCATAATTCAAGTTTTTCTAAGCTCTTTCTCTAGTCTTATACACAAGAAAGATATCTTCAGCGAAAAGCATACGCCAAGGTACATAATCCTGCAAATGTCAAGAGTATCCATAAGTAAAAAAAAAACAGTCTTGGGTTTGGGGGTGGCTTAAAGCGGATCCCTTATGTCATCCTCTGAAATAAGTAAATACTTGGTCAATCCTCCTATTCAAGCACAAGTGACAATTCTAGAATGCATATCTTTAATGACTTGAATATAAATCATATCAACACCTTTCTTTTCTAGAACTCTCCAAAGAACACTTGGAACCTTATCGTAAACTTTTTCTAAATCAATAAAAATCATATGTAGATCCTCTTTACTCTCCTTGTACTTCTCCATCAAATATCTCAATAAATGTACAACTTCCATAGTAGACTTGTTCGACATAAATCCAAACTAATTATGAGAAATCTTTTTATCACGTCTTTACCTGTGTTCAATTACCCTCTCTCATAATTTTGAAGTATAACACATTAATTTAATTCTGCTATAATTTGCACAGTCTTGTGCATCCCCTTTATTCTTAAAAATGGGACCAAAATACTCTTCCTCTACTCAGACATCGTTTTAGTTTTGAAGTTGTTATTAAAGAGTTTATTAAGTCAAACTTCAAATCTCCTAAATATTTTCACATTTCAATGGAGATATCATCAGGTGTCACTGATTTTCCACTCTTTATTTTCTTTAAAACCTCATCAACTTCCTTTTTATTAATGTGATGGTAAAAATAAAAAAATTTGTTATTATTAATGATATTAATGTCACTATGGCCGATCGTATTTTCAAAAACTTCATTGAAAATTTATTAAAATAGCTAACCCATCTACGTTGAGTATCTTTCTGTAAGAAAAAACATTTTTATTTTCATTTTTAATATATTTTACTTGAATTAAATCTTTACTTTTGTTTTCTCTTTATTTTGTTAGATAATACATGTATTTTTCACCCCTTGTAGTATCTAATTTATTATAAAGTTCACTAAAACAGAAATTCTTAGCATCATAAATTATTCTCTTAGACTTCCTACATGTCACCTTATATTTTCCCAGTTATTTAAGCTTTTACATTTAAATTAATTTTTATAACACATATTCTTATATTATATCTTCTCTTGCACATTATTAGTTCATCAACTATTTTATTTATAAATTTTTTTCGTTTTTGATTCTCCAATTACATCTTTTGTCACTTGTTAATAATGTTTGTAACTTTATCCCACATAGGATTAGTTACTTTATGTATATCCCAAATCTTGAAATCTTCAAGTTTACTCATAAAAATAATTTTATTGCTTTTAGGTGCTCCCAACTAATTCAATGATAATGTTTCATTGTATTATTTTATCTTATAACTCTTTATCTTAAAATTCAGAACAAATAATTGATGTTGAGTACTTAAATTTTCACTTGGAACGACCTTGCAATATTTGCATTCTCGACGATTTCTTTTTCTCATAAGAAAATAATCAATTTGTGTTTTATCAGATTCATTCTTATAAGTAATAATATGTTCATCTATTTTCTTAAATAAAGTATTAACAATAACAAAATTATAAGATAAACCAAAATCTAATATGGTTCTACTTTCTTCAGTAATCACTCTAAAATCATAGCTACCATGAATAATTCTAAAATCTTCAACCACTTTTCCAACATGTCCATTTATATCTCATCCAATAAAAAATTCTTTCTTCAAGAGGTATCATTTGTACTAATTCTTCTAGGTCATTCTAAAATTTTTCTTTTGAACCCTATATCTAAACATACTAGGAGCATAAGCACTTATAACATAAAAAATCTTGGTATCAACAATAATCTTTAGGGCTATAATTCCATCACCAATTTTATTTTCAACATTATATTTCAAACTATTATCTATAATTACACCTACATCATTTCTAATGCGACTTCTACCTGAAGACTAAAGTTTAAAACCTAAACTATCATTCTTAAGGTTCCAAGAGATTTTTTCTCGGCAAATATCAAAGGTTAAATTATATGTAGCTAGATTTTTTTCCAAGCCATATAGTTTGATATGGAGCCCCGTCACCCACTCCTTCTGCTGTTTGCACTGCTATGAAGTCGGTTATCTGCCGTTGTTCCATATGCTCTATTTTGCCCAATGCTTGTAGTTTTTTGCACTGTTCGAGAAGTCGACTCGCTGTGTGGTGCTGTGAATAGAGCTCTGCTGTCTGATTCTAGTGTAGCTGAAATGAAGTGCTAGCTTGTTTTCTTCTATGGCAAGTTTCTTTGAACTGAAAACTTGGAAGAACTAAATGAGTTCATAGTGGTTTCTACACTCTATTTTAATTTGAGTAAAGTGTTAAAATAGTCTCGTGACTATTTACATTAGACCATTTTAGTCCCAGAATTTTCAAAGTGCTAAACTAATCTCTAAACTGTTTAATGGGGACCAAAATAGCCATCATTAAAGACTGTTAAAATCTATATTAAAAGAGTCTGGGGATTAAATTCTACTTTTATAGACTATGGGACTAAAATAAAACCCTTGCAAATAGTCACGAGATTATTTTGACACTTCTCTCATTTTAATTTTGAAAAATTACTCTTTATGGATATTGTATAACGATGCTCTTGTGGGCGTGCCTCTTTGGTAACACAAGTAGGATTTGTTTTGGTCTTTTGGTTCTATTTGGATTCGATTTTTTTCCTTTTTATTTTGTATTAATGGGCAGTATTAATTGAGTCTTTGTGGAGAATGGATGGATTAAGTTGTTGTTATTGCGGTCACTTCATAAATACCCTTTAAAAAGGAGAAGTTTACATGCATACCACACTGTTTTGTATTTACATATCTAAAATTTAAAGTTTGATATTTACACTTATAACACCTTGGTGTCATAAACCTATGCATGTAAAGTTGTATTTCACTTATAAAAATATAGTGATAGTAGTATTTTTGTTGTGATGCGAAGGATTTGAGTGGTGTACATGTAAATATGAATGTTTTGGTGATCTATGTGTAAATACATAAGAATTGTGTGGTATGTAAATTCCTCCAAAAGACGAGCTTTTCTGACTTCTAATTCTTCTAAGGACCATCACCAATGCTAATAAATTTTCCTTCTTGAAGTAGTTCTTGAACATCGATTTCCATTTTCACCTCCTCTTGCATCATTCTATCTGAATTAACTTCTACAATGCTGTTATGGTGTTGCCATTTTTACTTGCTCCTTTTAAGTCTCCTCAAACTTTTAGGGTGATGAAGGTTAGTTTATTTGATATGCTCTTTCAGACGGCTCTCTAGTCTTGAATAATATCAGAGTTAGAATTTTTTATTTGTTGTCTGTTATCCTATATAAGAAGGAACCCTTGAAGACGATAATAAATGTTAAGTGGATGCTCTTTTTAACAATAATAATCTTAAAAATAATTAAAGTTAAAAAAAAAAGAAAAGCTTCTGTAATCCTTTCGCCTTCAAATTCTTGTAAGAACATGTCTCAAAATCCTAAAACCCTCATTTATTTTTACTGCAGGTTGGCATTCACTATGAAGGAATTTTTTATGAATTTGTGCCCTGGAATGGTACTGTGAGCTGGGAGATAAGTAAGTGGGGTTACTGGCACATCTCTGCTGAGAACAATCAAAACATGGTGATCTCCTTACCTGCAACATTACATAGATTTGAACATTCATAATTTCCACTGAATTCCATTAAATTTGCAGTATCTTGAAATATGCAGTGGTTTTAAAATTTATCTTGTATTATCCTTAGCTATTATAATTGCCGTATAAATACTTACTGAACAATTTGAACAGGTAGAATTAGTAGCAACAACAGATGATCCAGGCACCCCACTAAGAGCTCCAACGCAAGAAGCTGGACTGGTCACAGCGTGTAGAGATTCTTGTTATGGTGATCTGAGGTTGCAGTTGTGGGAGAAAACATCTGATGGCAACAAGGGAAAGGTGCTTGAATCCTCATTTTTTCACAGTTTAACCTTCTTTCTTTAGTCTATTTCAGCCTGAGCACTCTGAAATGAAAGCTTAAATTAACCAGAAAGGTGTGTGCTAAGAAAATAAAAATAAAATAAAGGGGCAGTTACATGCAAGACCACCTGAAACTTGCTATTTACAAATCAACCAACCTCTTTCATTTCATCCATTCTTCAAATTCTTACTCAAATATCAAAATTTATGGTAAAACTACAACCACTGTCAATAGTTTGACCATGGCATGTGTAAATACATCGGTTCAGTAGTTCAAAAAGTCACCTAGGTGGTTCATTTGTAAATATCAATGTTTCCGGTGGCCTGTAATTATCCCTAAAAAATAGGGTTAAGATGGTCGCTCGAACACGCAATACATGTTGGAAGTAAAGTGAAGAATCTCACGAGGCTGTTTTCAAGGGCTCGCTCTGCCTGAACAAAATTAACTAAATAAAAAATAACTGGAATTTTACAGAAATTTTTTATGGATGGCTAAGTTTTCCTGTCGAAGTATTAAACATTAGTATTAACCAACCAAGGTAGAAAATTAAGCTGATAGATTCAGACCTTAAGAAATCATCAGGACTACTTTATTATTTGGGCTGAAGCTGATTTAAAATTTTGGGTGCAGTTAATCCTTGACGTGACGAGCGATATGGCCGCCGTTGAAGTAGGTGGGGGGCCATGGTTCTCGACCTGGAAGGCGACGGCCGCCATGCCGGAGCTCGTTAGCCGTGCTCTTCAAGTGCCTGTGGATGTAGAGAGCTTCTTTCCTATACCTTTGTTCAAGCCCCCCGGACTATAATAAATGGGGGCATCATTTCATCATCTTGCCTGCTTTGTTTGGTTAAGCTTTGGAACTGTTAATAAGTACATACATATTTTTTATAAGAGCAAGTAAAAAATGAAATAAGATCATAAATTCTTATGAAATTTGACTTGTTGCATGTTTGCCTAGATTTGGAATATATATATATATATATATATATATATTTGGTTGTGGTGAAGAAATAAATAAATTACCAAATATATTTTTAAGATATTTAAATTAGTGCAATTACTTCATTTTAAAAATTGTTATGAGCTTATGGGTCAACACTAGAAATTGGTTATAGAGATTTATATGTTCATTATCAGACTACACTTTGTCAAGAGTTATGTTGGTCTTTAGCTAATGAAAGTTGCATTTTTTTAGAAAGGGGAAACTACAGTTCAGGGTAATCTCCTCAAAGAATTTTACGGAGAATTTAAATTATTCTTATTTATCTAAAATCTAAACTCTGAATGAGCAACTCATTAATATTAGATAAAATTCATTTAAATTAATAAATTACTTAGTTTGAATATTTTTATAAAAGCTCGAAGATTAAGTGTCTGTTTGGCGTAGCTGCAGTTTATCCAGATAATCTGTTTATCTTGATAATCTGTTGATAAGCAGTTAATCCGGATAAGCTATCATCTGTTTGGTTTTTGCGTTTGGAAAACAGTTGATTCTAGATAAATGATAATTCTGCCTATGTTTTGGATAAACTTGTTTATGTGTTAGAAAAACAGTTGATCTCACATCTTTTCAAATGATTTAACTTCACCTATCTCCTCCTCTTGATCAATCTCTACCAAATTTGGACAACAAGAGATGAGAAATCAAACTTTTAAGTCATATTTATAAGGAATAAAATCATAATTAAAATTCTGCTACAGAAATAGTAGCACGTCAATCTTTAAAATGATCCAACTCTATGCATAGTGTATCAAATCGCTCAAACCAACTGATGAATCAACATTCCTCCAAATAACTCAAATTTATTTGTGGATAAAAGCCTTAACCAACAAGCCTAAGAAAGAAACTACTAACATAAGTCAATCATTAATAACTATCTATCTACCATCTCGTGTGATATTTACGGCTCGAATAGACTATAAAGCAAGTTGAAAATTCAACTTCTCAAATCAAGAATATAGAATTCTTTGGTTATGGCCTTGATTAACTATCTATCTACCATCTCTGTGAGCTCTTATCGCGAAGAGAAGAAGCGGAAGAAGCAGTGCTGAAGGTGCCCGAAGAGGATTGCCGAAGACACAGGGAGCGGCTCTATGCTCTACGAGCACAATTGCGAACGAAGCAAAATAAAATTTGCGATTTTGAAAACGCATGTGCAAAACAAACAACACGACGGTGTTTCAAAAATGCTGAAGCTGTCTCAAACGGGTCCTAAGTGAACTGCGTTTGATTTATTTGTAGTTGAACAAGAAACTTTTTAAATGTTTGATATTAAGCTTAATAATGGGTTGCCATGCATGATATATTATTTTGACCACTCACAAAAAAAAAACATCCAAAATATGTTTTAAGATTAGATTTGGATTTTGCTCTTCATGAGGTATATTAAATTTTATTTGATTAGTTTTCTCATAGGTGTTTATAACAAAGTTTAATTAGATCAGAGATAAACTTGTTAGCTACTGCTTGTTTGAGAATATTGTTGATTAAGAATGTATACATGGTTGTGATTTTTAAGTTCAAAATGAATGACCAAAGGCTATTATACGAGTCTTCAGTCACTCCCAAGGTGTCTAACTGTTCTAGTACCACCTCTTCTTTAAGACCAACTGTGTTACAGGGGATTCAAATTCTTGACCTGAGTGGTCTTACACCGATGATGCCAATTGACAGGTCGAGATACGCTGCACAAGTATTTATTATATTAAATAAGAAAATGTTTGAAAAATCTATGACTTTTTTCATCCCGAGTATTAGCAGTGCTTTCAATTTATTAATGTTGTCAAATGTTATAACTCTATTCATATTAAGACTGAGGTGAACATGCATAAATTTTTATTTATTATTTTTTTGGATTTTTTTATCAATTTAGGTGGCTTATTAGAATGGGAGTTGGCCCAAATATAATGAGTTAAGTTTTACATCTCTTTGAATACCTCAATTTTAGTTGAATTAGCATTTATTTCTCATATAATGTCATATTTAGTGTTGTCTGTTCTTGCACTCTTAACTTCTTAGTAGCTTTTGTTATTGATACAAATCAACCTAAATCTTATATATATTAGTCGGACAGTGCAAATTTTATAGAAAAAACCTTATTTCTCATTTTTACCCAAGAAAAATGATTTTTCTTAATTTTTTATTTCTTGTTTCTTTAGCAAAACTTAAAGTGACTTACACCTGATACGTCACCAATAAATTTGCATTATCTAGCACGAATCTCGAAGCTTGACACGGATCTCGAGATACTATTTCAAAATCTTGATAAAAGGTCATCCAGAACTAGGGCTGTCAAAATGGCTCGTTGTTCGCGAACAGCTCGTGAAGAAGCTCATGTTCAACTCATTCGTTAAGTTAACAAGCCTTAACGAGCCGAATACGAACAAAGATTTATTCGGTCATGTTCGGCTCGTTTTGGCTCGAAATAGTATTCATCAATTATATATATACGTACGTACGTGTGTGTGTGTGTGTATATATATATATATACTGATGAGCAGTATTTTTAAAAATTTAAAAGATTCATAATCAATTAAAATTATTTATTAAGTAAATAGAATAAAAATAATTAAATTAGATTCAAATGATTTTTTAATGTAAACAATAATTCTTAAATCTTGCCCCAACCCTTAACATCTCATGGTTACATGATTAGGGTTGTCAAAACGACTCATTGTTCATGAACAGCTCATGTTCGGCTCACTAAGCAAACGAGCTGAACATGAACAAACTTTCTAGGCTCGAAATATAAACAAGCCGAACACGAGTTGAGCCCGGGCTCGCTCGTGTTCGGCTCGTTTACACCCCTATCCCGAACTCTGATTTCAACAAACTTATAGTCAAACTAACGGTTCAATGAGAGGAACCTAATGACATCAAAGTTAGTCTGATCCAAGTCAAATCAAGCCCGGATCAAGTTAGTTAACTGTTTTTGGAAGATTTTCAGACACATTTAGAAGGTCAAACGGATGTCAAATCTGGCAAGTTCATAGCTGAATCGAACGTCTCGACCAAACGAATCCAACGAGCCCAAGATCACTCAATTTCAACATCATTAAGGCATCCAAATGTCCTTTAAACACCGTCTGATTGAATGAAGCTCTCCGAACCGTCTGAAGAAAATGTTTTATATTTCTGCATTAATTGCACCTAGAACACTATAAATAAACCCTCATCCCTCAAATGAGGGGAGCTTAAGCCTAGAGAGAGCCTGAGGCCTTGATGAGAAGCTGCAGCTCAGCATCACCGCTGACCGTTGTCGACCACCGCAGACCATTGTCGACCACCGCGGACCGTTGTCGATCGCCATCGACAACCGCCAACCTCCTTCGACAACCACAGACCATCGTCAACCGCCAAGCGTCATCGACCGCAGACCTCCGTCGACCACCGCCGACCGTCATCGACTACTGTCAACCATCGTCGACCCTGTCGATCTCCATCAACCATGGCCTACCATCGTCAATGACCACCTCCGTCGACCATCGCCTACTGTCGTCAACCACCACCAATCTCTGTTGACCTCCGCCAACCGTCGTCGACCAACATTAATCACAATCATTAATCACCACCAACCCGACACCGTCAGTCGACACTATAATCTGAAAAATATAGTTACATTTTCCTGTCTGTGGGACATGGGATTCTGTAATCATCAATCAATAATGAAATTTCGAAACTGGACCAGGCCCCGTAGGTTTTCCCCGTAAAATCTTCTTGAGTCATTACCGCATGTTTCTCTTTCATCTATGTGTATGTTGAATTCTCATACAGCGCTAAGATGATAATCCGTTACTCAACCGCCATGAATTTTTTAGCACACATCAACACCATTCTGAAGAAAGGGTTCCCTTTGCATGTAATTAAGTGCACACCCCTATCTTAATAGGGTTTACAACATATTTTAGGTATTTCACAAGTATGAGCTCATGATTTGGCTACACCACTACTCTGTCGGTTGAGATGGTTTGGCTACACTACTGCAATATATATATATATATATATATATATATATATATATATATATATGATATTTTATTTAAACAATATATAAATTACACGTCACATTCAAAATGTTGAAATGCAAATGGTAAGAAATAGATTTAATTATTGAAAAGATACATAAAGGTTTACTTAAGAAAACAATAGTTTGAATAAAAATTAGAATTCAACTTAATCTAATATCGAATATAAAATTAAAAACCTAATTAGTTTAGCCTCTTAGTAATATAATAATCTAAGACTCTTAAGAGGTTACTTTGGTGATAATATAACATATTCAATGCGGCCAATGTAAATTTGGTTATTTAACTCTGGTGGAGCTTTTAATTTAAATTTCATTTAAATTTATGGAAAAAATCAACATATATAAACACCTAAATTTCATAATATATAGCAATTATTATATCAATATTTACATGATAGAAGGAGGTTATATTATTACTTTATGATATAGAAGAAACATCATGCAAAATGTAATCTTATTTAGGATAATAATTAAAAAATATTTCAAGAAAATATTGTTCATACTTAGCTTGGCATATGTTGCAATTGCAGATGTCTCGGGAAGCTTGCTCAGCAGGGAAGGTGGTTGTCTGTTTAGTACAGTTGTGTGAAAACAGTTTTGGGACAGTTGTTTCTAGAAAAATGACTATGTTGCCTCTTTATGGTAAAACTATTTAAAACAGAACTGTGATAATGATATTTTAGATACTTTTGAGGCAGAGTTTCACTTCAAAACAATTCAAAAATTCAGATGTCCAACAAACTTAACAGTGAGTACCAAAAGTGATAAAGGAAAAGGAGAAAAACCACAATTCATGAAATCCATAGCAAAAATTTCGTAAATTATCTTTCCAATAGATGATTTTTGATTAATTACATCTTTTGTTCATGATATTTCCTTCAACTCATGGCCTAATAACATAAGTAAATCATACTTTATACGAGCAACTCAAAATATGTGAGCACATTTTTATATTTGAGAAATTTTATTAGTCATTGAAGGTAAACATTTACCTAAAAAAATTTTTTAAGATAAAAGAAACTTATTATATTTTTATATTAAAACTTGACATTATAAATAATTATCAGTTGATAATAAAATATCAATATTTTCAGTAATCTCTGAACTAAATATTTTTATTCGTTAATTTTGAAACTTCCATATACTTTAAATAAATATTATTAAATAATATTTTACACTAATTTTTAATTGTTTTAATTAGTTTATTTCATGGTAAATTTAATTGTTTACTCTATATTTTGTATCAACTTTCTTATATAATATGCACTATAAAATAATGTATACACTAAGAAATGCAAATATAATAAAAATTATTGGGTGCTCGAGAATTCACAGCGGAAGAGTTATATTAGCTTCTTAGCATTGTATAAAAATTCAGCACACACGTAGATAACGGA
Source organism: Papilionanthe hookeriana x Papilionanthe teres (assembly GCA_022702705.1). Classification (NCBI taxonomy): domain Eukaryota; kingdom Viridiplantae; phylum Streptophyta; class Magnoliopsida; order Asparagales; family Orchidaceae; genus Papilionanthe; species Papilionanthe hookeriana x Papilionanthe teres. The sequence continues at coordinate 70,607,311 of CM040427.1, read as the reverse complement.
ATGAACTGGTAGAGAGGACACTATGGGTTTTTATGTAATAAATCTGAAAGAGAAAAAATCACAGGGCCCAACACAATTGAAATGATTTTACTGTTCATATGGATGTTACAAAGCTTTTTTTTTATTTATTAAATAATAAAAAAGAGTATTACAATAGTGGAAAAAAATTAACTTGAATTTCATTAAAAGAGTGGTAGAAAATATTGGAAGAGTGATAGTGAACCAGTTGCGACACTAAAAGCTCAATGATAGAGGTTGTGTAACGGTGATATAGATTCATTGACACCAAGGATTGTGGTTAGGCAATAGTGATCCAGAAACAATAGGAGTAATGATTATGTAATGATGAGATGCGATGGTATTTTGACGACGATGTACCATGATGACGGTAATGACCTATCAATGGTGATTTAGTGATGGTGGGGGTGTTGGAAGAACGAAAGTGGTCCTGCAATGATGTCGACATGATGAAGATGGTATTGTGCAGTTGACTGAGAGATGATGATCCGGATGCTTCAATGGTGCACCGCAACAGGTGGCTATCTGGCATCAGTGATCTGACATTGTGGTAACCAATATATGATGATTCGGTGAATAACTTTATTAACAACCTGATCGAATGATTCACGTTGATTCCTCTTGATCATAGGAGATTTCTTTATGCTTTAAGAGCCTTAATAAACTTGTAATCGAGTGATATTGGGTTCGTTGGACTACACTTGTTGAGACGTTCGATTTGTCTATAGATCTATCAAATTTAGAGTTTATTTGACCCTCCAATTAACTTCCCAATCCGAGCTTGATTGGACTCGCATTTGAATAATTTTGGTATCATTTGGCTCATCTTGTCGAGATGGTCAGTTTGACTACAAGCCTACTAAAATGAGAACTCTGAATAAATTTTAATTTGAATCAAAACATTTTTCTGCTTAAAAAAAATATCTCGAGATACATATAAAATGATAAATTTTTGTGATTAGGGGTGTAAACGAATGGAACACGGACGAACAGAGCTAGTGTTCGTGTTCGAAATGTTCGAACACATCACTGTTCGTGTTTGAATCGTTTAACAAACCGAACGAAAAAAAAATTATTCGTGTTCATCTCGTTTGCTTATCAAACAAATCGAACACGAACTTTTTGGCGAACCGAACATGAACAGTTCGCGAACAACGAGCTTTTTCGACAGCCCCATTTGTGATGATATCAAGCCTAAGTTTCATAATTATATCGTTAAATTTAGGAGGATTACATTCCTTACATTTAAAAACTTGCTTATTTATGGAATAAATCTCATGCCAATCTTTTTTTTTTTCCGAAATATCAAATCTTTGTATTTACTTGTCACAATAAAGCCATGAAAAATAAGGATCAGAGATTTTGATGTAACTTTTAATATTTGAGTGAGAAATATATATATATATATATATATATATATATATATATATAACAAATTATGTGCCGCAGCCGTGGCGCTAGTGGCTTGGGCGGAGCTCATCGTGAGTCCCGAAGGTCCCGGTTCGATCGCTTACCGGAGGCGCGGACGGATCATATAGAGACACTGGGAAATCGGTATTTGTAGTTGGACCAATAAACTATTAAATACCGATTTCTTTTTAAATATATATATATATATATATATATATATATATATATATATATATATAACAAATTAGGATTTAATTTTTTGCAGTTTTATAACTTATATATGTTTCAATAAAAAGTTAGCAAATAAATAAAAATAAAGTTGCTGTCCCTAATTTATCTTTATATTATAATAATAATAATAATAACTGGTCAGCAACTTTAGTAAGCTTTGGCGTTGACCTTTAATATTGGATGAGCTTAAGGTCAGCTAGCTGTCATGCTAGTCCTCCAAGCCAGCGGTCAAAGTATGCGCGTATCAGGCTTTACGAAACTCGAAAGATACGTTCACACATATGCATCAAAAGAGAGTGAAATTATTATATATAAAAAAAAAAGAAATTATCAAATATTTTCATAAAAAATAAATTTGGATAAAATTCAAAATGATTAAATTCATATTAATATAAAAATAAATTCAACAAAATCAAATTTTTAATTTTTTTATCCTAATCTCATTAGAGCTGTTAATGTTCCGATTTTAAGCCGAGTTTGGATCGGCTCAAACTTTGCTCGAAAAATAATTCGTTCCAAAATTTTGGCTCGTAACTTGACGCATTTATTTCAATACTATCTCGATCCAAGTCAAATTTCAAATCAAGTTTCTAGCGAACAATGTACTTCGAGCTAAATTCGCAATCCTAACAACACCAAGGTTGTTAATAATCTGATTTCAAGCCGAGCTGAAGTCAGCACGAAAACAACAACAAAAAAAAAAAAATCAATTCAAAATTTTAAATCCTAACTCGACTCATTTATTTTAATATAATCTTGATCTAAATCAAAATTCAAATAAATTTTCAAAGGATTAACGACCTCGGAGATAAATTCCTAAGCCCTAATTCTTATCCAATTTTTTTTAATAAGAAAACGTGATGAAATCCTTTGACTTCTTCTTTTTCAGTTCTCACTTATCAGTCTAAACTCAATATAAATTATAGACCAACCGTTTTAAGCGATTAGGCAAATTATTGACTCTCTGCAACAGCAATGGGAAGACAGAGATTAGAAGACGAAGAGATCACAGCAGGATCTGAGCCACCTCCTCAGCCTCCTGCGGTGGCTTCACCCTCCTCCATTAATGGCCCTCCTCAAACTCCATACCCTCCTCCACCAGCAAGAGGCACGCCGGTGAACTTTGCTCCGGTGAGTCCTACGCCGGCGTATGACTCCAAATCACCTGCTTACAGTATTGGGAGGCCATGGGCAACTGGGATGTTTGATTGTGGGCAGAACCAGACCAATGGTGATTTTCTTTGGAAACATACATATATATCACCCAATTCTTATAAATTTATTCCAAAATTTGATTTTTTACATCATAGGCATCCTAATCTATGTCTGAAAAGGTGGATATTTGTGTTGCAGCTATTATGACAGCATTTTTTCCTTGCGTTACTTTCGGACAGATTGCAGAGATATTGGACGAGGGAGGGACGAGTAAGCTTTGTGTTCTTCATTCTGTGTGTTGCATTTTGATTTACTTTTCTGCTTAAAATTTATTGGAAGGGGTTGTTGTTTGGTAGAGGCTCTTAATATAGTTTATCAGTGGGTTTAGTAAATCCAGGCAAAAGGTAAGATGTAGAAGTTTGGTTGATTTATGGATTTATGGATGTACTGCATCCAATTTTATCTTTGGTTTGGCCTAAATCCTGAATTTACTATTTTCAGGAGCTCGGTGGATTTATGACTTTATGGATTTAGAGATTTGTTAAGTCCTATTAACATTAAATCCTACTTGCAGACAAACAACCCATTGGGATTTATTTGAGACAGTTTTCTAACTCGTTCGTGTTAAGGAAAATACTTTGAAAGAGTCACCTTCTAATTTCACCGTGGAATAAGATCAGAGGAGTGGAGAACAATTGGAACAAAAAAAAAAAAAAAAATCAAAATAACCACAAAAGCACAGAAATTTTACGTGGAAAACCCCAAAAACGAAAAGAAAAAACACGGAGCTACACCACGACATAATTCACTATGTAATTCAAAAAGTTTTAGAAATAACTCACACAAGTTTCTTCTCCATATTGACATAAAGAAACTTACAAAACATGCACCAACAAATCTTCCCTCTAATTTGAAGCAAAAATGACGCCGAACCACTAAAATCCACCTTTTCGACACTCTGCACGTTCATCGAGATGCTTGTCGAAGAATTCAAAAGAAAGAAACTGCAAGCCTCAAGAAGCCTGCTCTAAATTGGCTTAAAAAAATAATTTTTTGTTTATTAACCGCACTGGGTGCTTAGACGCCCAAACTTGGCGCCTTAGAGTCAAGCGTTCTGTATTGGCACCCCAATGGGCACCTAGACACCAATAGACCGACGCCTATGTGCTAATCTCTCAAGAAAACAAATAGCACTTGCACCATGTAGGGCGCTTAGGCACCAAATAACAGGCGCATAGGCGTCGCCCTTTTTATTTCTGAGCCCTTATAGGGCGCTGAGCGCTCCTGGCTGACGCTTATGCACCAATCTTAAATGCTTGAAATGTTTTGGCTCCACACTACATAACAGTTCGTATTTGAAACCGTCACCACAAGTTTATTTAAATTTACTTATTTATTTATTTATTTATTTTTGCTTTCTAAAAATCTTCATAATAAAAAGCTAATTTTTAAAAACATACCAACAAAATGTGTTAGCTTTAAGAAAGCTATTATCTGAGATTTTCAAGATACCAAAAATTAATATCCACTTCAACTTCTAAAGAAGTAAATTTTCCCACAATAACTTTAAAACCACTTACAAATAACAAAGCCGCCCATCACAAAGCCTTAAGGGGGTGTTTGGTTGCAGAAAGAATTAAGCGTTAGCAAGATCTAATAAATCCGAATTTAACATGAATCAAACGCAAAATTCAAATCTTAAATCCGAATCTTCATAAATTCATGAAACTTATGTTTTCATTATGTTCGTCTGAATTTAATAAATCCTGACGATAAATCATGCTAACATGGCACTACCAAACACCCCCTTAGAATGTTATTCCTAGTCTTTTTCAATGAAGAATTTCCACAGAGGTTGTTATTGTATAATTCCCTAATAATATTATTAACTATGCATGTTATTTTTCTTGTAGGTTGCATGCTGGCCAGTTTCATGTACATTCTGATGGTGCCAGCATTGCTCTCCTGCTGGATATTAGGTTCAAATTACAGGAAGAAGATGAGGAACAAATATAACTTAGTTGAGGCTCCATCGGAGGACTGGACAGTTCATCTTTTCTGCTCTTGTTGTGCTCTCTGCCAAGAGTTCAGGGAGCTTCAGCATAGAGGCATTGATCCTTCTCTAGGTATCAATTTCTGCAACTATTCTTCTTTCTTTCCTCACAGCCATACTTGATGCTTCCTAACCATGTAATGTAAGGGGTGTGCATTATTTGTTTGAAATAATAAATCAAATCAAACTGAACTCTTTATAAATTTCAATGGAGAATTCAAACTAAATCTTTATAATTCATGAACCAAATGTAATTGTCAATGTTTCTTCATACCCAAAACTTACTAAATCAGATCTAAAAGCTGAAAGATTTATTGGTTTGATACAGGATGGATGGGCTTCCAGGCTCAGAAGCAGTGGATGAAGAGTACTGATCCTCCAATGAACCAGTTTATGAGAAAGTAAATGAAAGTTTAGATTTGAATCGCAGGCTGTGGGTTTAGGTTGTTTATTTTGTTTCTTACGTACAAATTGTGTTGTATTGGAGTTGGACTATCTTTTCTGTACCCTATTCTTTCTTCAGTTGCAAACAGAACTATTGCTGGAACTATGGCTGATTGTTTGATTTAATAAATATGCGTGTAAACTTGCCGAACACGAGCTCTTGTTTATATTTCGAGCTCAAAAAGTGTGTTTGTTTGATTCGTTTGCTTAGCAAGCCGAACACGAGCTGTTCACGAACAAAGAGTCATTTTGACAACCCTAATCACGTAATCATAAGATGATAAGAGTTGGGAAAAGATTTAAAAATTATTGTTTATATTAAAATATCATTTGAATTTAATTTAATAATTTAATACTTTTAATTGATTATAAATCTTTGTAGTCTTGTAATTCATTAAATTTTTTTAAAATACTACTTATCAACAAACACACACACACACACACACACACACACACACACACACATACATATATAATTGATAAATAGTATTTCGAGCCAAAACGAGCTGAACACGAACGAACAAATTTTTGTTCGTGTTCGGCGTGTTAACTTAGTGAACGAGCCGAATACGAGCTATTCACGAACAACGAGCCATTTTGACAGCCCTCGTAATAAATGAGTGATTGCCTCAGTTGTGAATGTTGGAATATTATATCCTACAGTTCAAAGTCTCCATCTTCATAAGCAGAATTTAGGATGATTTACATACATATCACTCAAATCTTATGTATTTACATAAATAACACCCAACTTTAATGTTTACATAGATGCCACTTTTCACATGCATGAAAAGGTGTATCTCACTTCTTAAAAGTTAAGATGGTGGTACTCTTTATGTGAAATGAAAGATTTGAGTAGTGTAAATGTAAAAATTAAAGTTGAGGTGTTAGATATGTAAATACATAAGAATTGGGTGGTATGTATGTAAATTCCCATAAAAATTTCTAGGAAGTTTTTAAATATTCCAAGCTTATTTCTTGGAGGAAAAAAACAAGACACCTAATATTACGGGTTTTAAAGGAGTGCATATCAAATAATTAAATGAGAGCTCTTGTTTGTATGCAAAGACGAAAAGATTCAATTCAGATGCTTCAAATCGAGAAGAACACAAGACAGAAACTATAGGCACGCGGTGAAGACGTTGAATTTTAGGGAAATTTACATACAAACTACACAATTCTTATGTATTTACATACATAACACCCAAAGTTTGATATTTACACCTATAACATCTTTGTTGCGTGTCGAAAGATTCAATGCATTAGAGTGATAATTTAATGTCTTAGTATTTTATGAAGATCCAATACAGACAAAAAAAAAATAGCAGGATGAGACACCAATATTTTTTACGTAGAAAAAATCTGAAAATGAGAAAAAAAAAAACAAGGGCTAGCCCAATCAAAGTAATCTAATGTGTTTGCAAGTACATAGATCTACTCTTTTCATTAAGTAGAGAATATGAAATTACAAAGCTGATAATTTCATATGTACAATAGTTAGTTTAACAATAATAGTCGTAATCGAGTTATAACAAATATTATTCTTGGCTATAATATTAATAATTGATTACAAATGTCATAGTTGATTGTCACACAAACATTAGTTGATCATAAAGAATACATATAGTGGCTATAATTGAGGTAGTTAGCCACATAAGCCGTTGTTGAAAGCTGTAATAGTTGTAGTTGGCCACATAAATGGTACTTAGTACTATAATATCTTCAGTTGATCATATAGATCATACGTAAGAGATATAATAGCATCAGTTGACTACAAAAGTCGTAGTTGGAAGTTGTAACAATAGTAGTTAGCAATATATGTCATAGTTGGTGGTTGCAGTAACAGTAGTTGATCACATAGGTTGTGGATGGACGCAGTAAAAACAACATTCAGTGACAAATGATGTAGTTGCTTACTACAAAAGCAGTAGTTTGATACAAATGTCGTGTTAAGAAGAAGCAATATCATCAATTGGCCATAGAAGCCATATTTGGTGACTAAAATAGCATAAGTTGAACACAAAGAAAGTAGTTGAATGTTGTAATAGAAGTTGTTAGTCACATAGGTCGAAGTTGATGACTGCAATATCATTAGTTGGCCACATAAGTCATAGTTGGTGAATATAAATATCATCAGTTGGTCATAGATGTTGTAGTTGTTGACTGCAACGACATTAGTTTGCCACATATGTCGTAGTTAAAAGCTATGACATTAGTAGTTGATGACCTAGATTATAGTTGATGATTGCAATATCACATGTTGTCTTCAGAAACCATAGTTTGTGATTGCAAAAAATGTCAGTTGGTCATAAAGGGTATAGTTTGTGATTGCAATATCATCAGTTGGTCACAAATAACATAATTGAAGTTGTAATAGTAATAGGTTCCAAATAAGTCATAGTTGGTGATTGGACCCATTCTCAGATGGATAACATGTTTACAATGTTACACTGAATAATGCATTTAACTTTATATTGTGTAAAGATAAATATACGTGTTAGGAGCAATCGTCGTTTTCTAGTTTTAACAATCATAAACAGTGGTTGTAGGTTCTAGGTGATCAATGATAGCAAGTAGCGACGGGACGGTAGTTGTTGGTGGTCGGTGACTACGAGGTCTAAAGTTATCGTGGAGTCTTCAATACATAACAATTCTATTTGATACAATGTTTACAAGCAAGGGTCTATGGTAGTCATAGGTCGAGAGCGACAAGCGATAACGATCAGCAGTGGTCAACAGGATCGAGAGGTTGTGGTTGACGATGGTGGACGACCACAAAGACCAAAAGTTATAGTTGGGTCTTTAGTAAATAATGGGCTCTAGAATTTATCTTCGTCCCCTCCCCCCTTTAAGTGAGAGGGTCTATTTATAGCCTTTAGAGAGACGTTTTATTTTTTTGAAAAATAACTTCCCCAACCACGTGATCAGATAACTCATATTAATCTCTTTGAACATAGGGAAGGTTTTAATGATTTAGCGCCTTAATGACTTTAGAATTGAGTGATATTAGACTCATTGAGGTGCTCAATTTGAATATAAATATGTCAAATTTAGAGTTCAATTGCCCATTCAATTTATGATTCAAAACTTCAAATGTGCTTTAATGGCTTGATCTTGGCCTGATTGGACCGAAATTGAACTAATTTTGTTATCATTTGGTTCATCTTGTCAAGGCAGTCAACTTGATCACAAATTTACTGAAATTGGGACCGAGATGATCTTAAATTTGAATTTGGATAACTATTGCTAAAAAAACAAATCGGGTTTGGTGCTAGATGACAAAAATTATTGATGACACATCATTGACCCTTATTTCGGGTGATATTGCTAGTGTTGTATGAAAATATAATTTCAAACATTCCAATAATTTATACTTTTGAGGTTGTCATTGATAATCCAAAAAATTGGGTCAGCCAATTCCTCTTTCTGAAAAAGGAATGAGATCTTTGTGAGAAAAAAGGGACAATTGAAGAAACTAACTTTTGCTCTTCATGTCGCAAAATGAAACATTGAGGATCCTTAGATTTCGAGGTATTGAAGAACTTTAGTGTGCGTTATATATTACCCCAACAAATATGTGACAACAAAATATTTGTGCAAGATTGACCTCTCCATTCATAACAAGAGATTCACACTTTGTGATATTGAGTGAGTCATAGCAAGCTGAAGAGGAATCCGAGCAAGTGTCGCAAGTAATAACTTTTTCTTTGATAAATCCTTTGTACTTTATGATGTTGTATATCTTTAAGTGACTGGAATCAGTATTATTTCATTTTGTATGTCGCTGCATAACCGCATATTGGAGTATTATTTAATTTGTGTAGATAAATGAGTTGAGTATTCCAGATTTGGATACATGCAGACAAAATTGAATGAAATCTACCAATGATGTTTGACTGATTTGTGGTCATTTATATCTAAGAAGTCATGAGTAATCCACTAAGGATGTTTGACAGCCCAGAGATCTTTGTATGAATAATCCACAAATGATGTTTGATTGATTCGAGGTTATTTATATATAAAAAGCCATGAATAATCCAATAAAGATGTTTGACCGATATGTGGACTGTTGTAATTACTATCTATATAATAATTCTTAAACACCTAGTTGAATATTGCACATCTATACATATATAATTGATCTTTAAAAAATATAAAATTTAGTCACTATTTAATTTAAAAGATTGGAATTTTAGTTATCATCTCCTGAACTACAAACTTTTTAGTTAAGTTAAACTAGTACTGAAATTGTCACTTGAGAAGAGGGTTCGGAATTAAAATAATTAAAAGAACTTAACCAATATATTAATTTCCAACAAAAAAAGAGAAAAAGGGAAATCAAAAAGAAAAAGGAAAATAAATGAAAAAACAAAAAAAAAAAATAGTAGAAAATGTTCATACTATTAAGAGAAAATTTTCAAGAACCTTTGTGGAGAAGTTTGAGTTGAAGATCATATTAAAAATTAATGTCAATTTCTCTTATAAAAATCAAAAGTTGATAACTTTTCTAACCAAAGCAAAAAAGTTTTGTATTCAAAGAGATTGTAATGGGATTCAAATAACTTGATTGATTGAATCTTAATTTAATGTTAGTCAAGCTTCACATAAGTAATTTAGGATGATTATATAAATATAGAATTACCATTTGTCATATCAGGATATTAGGGGTAATATGAACATTCAATCTAAAGGAAAAGCAAGTCTACTTCGACTATGATGTGTCTACTATATTATTAGGAAGCACTGAGTCTTTAATCTCTAGCCACCATTGCATTTTGAAATATTCTAATTTTAGATATTGAGGGCAAATAATGTGTAAATTTGGTAGAAGTAGATATGTAGAAAATATGTGATAATCTGTCTAAATTTTCTAGCACTTTTCTCTACTATTTGCTCTGATTTATACTTTTTCAAACACTTTTTCAATTTGCTTGATAGAGTACTTCTGAGAGTTTAAAAATGCATTAGCCAAATATTGAAGCAGAATAGAAAGAACCTACTTCATACAACGAAGCCCAAATATAGTTCACATAGAGTGGCACCAAGGCACCACCTTATGGGCACTTATGCATCACCCAAGCGCTCATCCAACACCGTTGCACAGAGAGTATGGCACCTAAGCGTCATGTATGGGCCGCCTAGGAGCCCCCTTTAGGCATTGGAGCGCCGCTTGAGTCATTGGAGTGCCGCTTCCAGTGGCAACAAAAGTCCACCTACAAAACCAAGCAACTACACCTCAAAAAAGAAAGAGCTCTCAGGTGCTCCAAGGAGAAACCCTGACTAACAAACCAACATTGGGAGTTAAGATGGTTGATGTCTGTGTAGTGCCTCCCGGGGCTACAAAAGATGAAATTTTTCGGAAGGACGACACTCTCGAGTGTTGTGATTTGTAGAATTCATCCAAGTATGAGAGTGTAATTCTGTAAGGGAGAGTCATAGATATTTGTGAGGGAATCTACGAGGGACTATTCGGGAGGATAGTTCAAGAGACTTAATGATCATCAAGAAGCTAGAAGAGGAAGAGGAGAACAAATTTGCAACTAAAGGGTGTAATATTTTTTTAGCTTTTTTGTCGAATCTTGGTAATATGTTTTCTTTGATTAGCAAAATGAGTTACTGATTGTTTAAAAACATCGTTAATCACTAACTCTTATTTCTCCTCTGATTTGATAAGTAGAAGTTCTAGGGTTTAATTATTGTGCATGTGACTTAAAATAAACTTCATTGTGGAGTTGTTTTAACATTTAAATCTTAATTTACATTTAACTAAGTTAAACTCAAGGGATTCTCACCTGATTTAGAGTACTAAGCTGGTTTGATGCCCAAACTTTGTTATTGCCACCAGGAAAGGCCAAGGAAGAAAATTGCTCTGATTGTCAACGTTAATTTTGTCACATTGTTAGCTCTAAGCTTTTAGGATCCAAATCAGGGGAGATATCCTCACTCATTTTGATCACTTCCCAACTTTAAACTTGGATTTTCCCATTTGCAAAAATTTAATTAGACAATTTCAAAAATCACCAACAATTAAATATTCAAGCTAGACTCGGAACTAGTAAGAAAACATTTTCACACTTTGGAAGTCCCATTATTTCTCGTGGGATCAATGCACAGACTATGTCTTGTATACTACTTGAACGACACGTATACTTGCGTGAGTCGCAGGTGTTTCACAACATTTGGTTTGCATCACAACCATAATTAGTAACAACCGATGTTTTCGACCGATGGTGGAGAGCAGTGAAGGATGAGTTATAATCAATAATGGTCGGCGGCTACAGAGACCAGAAATTATTATTGATTTTTTAGACATAATAAGTTTTAAAATTCCTTTTATTCTCCATCGCCCTCCCCCTCCCCCCAATGGGGTTTGTTTATAACCTCTAGAGGAGAAGCATTTTAGTCTTTTGGAAAATAACTTCCCCAACTACCTCAACGAACCACCCATATTAATCACCTTAATCATAATGAGTTTTTTTAACAATTTGTGTGCATTAATGACCTCAAAATTCAACGATCATAAGTTTGTTTCCTCTTATCGAGGAGCTCGATTTGACTGTAAGTACATCAAATTTGGAGTTCATTTGACCATTCAATTTATGACCAACACCTCCTGATCTGCTTTAATGGCTTGATTTGGGCTTGATTGGATCCATATTGAACCAATTTTAGTATCATTGGGTTTATCTTGTCGAGACGGTTTGCTTGACTATAAATATGTCGAAATTGGGGCCAAAAGATCTTTAATTTGAATTTGGATGATTATTACTTAAAAATGCATCAAGATTCATGCTAGATGATAAAATTGTTGATGTACATCAGCCTTGATGTCATATATATGCATGAAAAATGCGCATATTTCACTTTTAAAAAGAAAGTGACAGTGTTTTTTTTTTTTTTTTTTTGTGATGCTAAAGATTTGACTAGTATCTATGTAAATACGAATGTTTAAACATTAGACATGTAAATACATAGGAATTTTTTATGGCTTCTTGCATAGTTTTCTACAACCCTAGCTGTGAAGCAAATACATGAGGATATTCCAAACGAAAGGATACTGGTTGATATTACACAATTGTTAAGTACGAAACTAAAATATGTTACTGTTGTTTTAAGTAAATAAATGATATTGTACATTCTAATTTAAGCAGCACAGCGAGGAATACTTTCAAACCAAGCTTAAGAAGTTGCGCGCAAATTTGCTCTTCATGGATGGAAAGTGATAGAAGATGGCTTTGAGATAGGTTGATGGGAGGGCAAGTGAATGAATGGTAAAGTAGAAGGATCGAGAAGCTGAATAGGTGAAATTTACCTATAATTCATGACAAACAACTTACCTGGGAGATGAGCCAAAGAGGAAGACGAAGGAGTTATGTCGAGCTTCAACCTGTCCAGTGCGAAGAGAAGCGAAGAAGGTGGGAGCGGCTAATGAACCTGTGCCCTAGCCTACCAATGAAGAATAAGAAGAGAGGAACTCCTTATGCACGCGATGAAGGAACCTGTGCCCTATCCTACCAATGAAGAGAAAGAAGAGAGGAAGGGGCATCACAGAGGAGGAGAAGAGGGGTAGCGTCGGTGTCAGGTGACGACGTCTATATCGAGCCTAGAGGAGGAGTTGAAGTCGTTGTCAAGTAGAGGAGGAGGCGAGTGCGGGAGAACCTTATGCACGCGACGAAGCCTGATCCCGGGGCATTTGAGCAGAAGAAGAATGGGAAGAGGGCAGCGCGGTAGGAGAAATATTTGCATAAATAACCACTCCGTAACCTCCGTTTTGGGGTTATTAAGGGTATATTTAGAGGTTATTGGGTATTAATTTTAATGACCCAATAACTCCAATGACCTTCACGTGTTCCATTTCAATGATATTCATAAGTTATTATGTGGGTATGAAAATATTATTGGGAGTACACACGCAGAGCTGCGTACGTTCTCCATATGCAAATATTTCTCGTGTCGCATGCCGAGAAACTCGTGTAGATCGCATGAAGTAGAGATCTGTGGCGTTCAAATCAGGAAAATCTTCTGTCCAGACTCCGGACGTAGCTCTACATGCGGACTAACAGTAATATACCGCCATATGTGTAATATCATATCTATCTAAAAAAATATTAAAGTGGAGCCGCGGATGTTATTGGAGTGAAACCGCAGATGTTATTGGAGTGAAACTGCAGATGTTATTTAGAGGGCTACTGGGGGGTTATTAGGGTATTGGCTCCAATAACACCGTAATAACCAGTCAATAACCTTCGTGGTTCCACTCCAATAACCCCCACAATAATCCTCTAATAACCCCCATACAAACCCTCACTAACCTCTGTGGTTCCACTTCAATAACTTCATGCTACAACCCCCATAATAACCCTCCAATAACCTCTGAGGTTCCACTTCAATAACCCCTGCATTAATCCCGCAATAAACCCTAATAACCTCCGCGGTTTCACTTCAATAACCCCCCAACAACCTCCGCAATGTGGCACGTGTGGCGACATATTATTGGAATCCGCACGTAGAGCTACATTCAGACTCTGAACATAAATTTTTTCTTTCGAATTGAGCTAAGCCATAGCTTGAAGAAGGATCACCGTACTCTATGGAGAAAACAGGGTTTATGTACGATTCTCGAGCAGGAATATGGGTAAGTTATTTATTTAAGTAAATATTATATATATTATATATGCGAGTTTATTATTTAAATGGTAAAATTTAAGTGAAGGTATTAATGAAATGTTAAGAGTATTAATTTTAAATATATTTTATATAAATTAATAATATTTAATATTAATTTTAATTACAATAATTAAACTTAAAATTTAAAATATTGGAAAATTAAATAGTTCAATACAATAATAATTGATAATTAAATTACAATTAACTAATAATTGTATATTTTATAGGATACTTTGAATGAAATAAGACAAGTAAATAGAATGTCAATTATTGATGTGAATACCTTTACTTCTAAATTATGACAGTAATGTTGTATTTCTTTTAAAACACTCGCATTATAATGCTATTAGTAAAAATGTCTTTTTATTGCAACTAGAATGTGATTATTCTGTCATGTTATTCAATTTGATCATCTAGAAATGAATGTGAATAATTTGCATTAGCTATACTTATTTACTACACATGCATGCTATAAAAGAAGATAGTAAATGATATTTAGAATGTAAATAAATGATTTATATTATGCTTACATGTGCATGTTTGGCTGTGATGGAGAACCCCTTGATAATTCTAGTGGGAGAACATTAATGTACTCGTGCACGTAAATATAAAAAAATATTGATATTGAAACTTAAGTGGTATAATTTTTAGACGGTGCTCCTGCGACGGTTGTATAGACATGCAATAATATTGATATACTCTTTGAATAGCATGCTAAATATTTATATTGATTTATAAAGAAGTTTAATTGATATATATATTATTCGTTTTCTTTGTATTGATATAATTTAAAAATATGAGTTTTCACTTTCTTGTTAGCTCATCTTCATTTTTAAACTAACTTTTTCAAATAAATTTTTTAAGTGATTTAAAAGATGAGCGATAGAAGAGAAAAACATATATAAAAGACACGGACAACCATAAACGAGATAAATTTATAAATACTGCTTTAGTTAAATTGATTAGTGGCTCTTTCATCTGTTTATAGCAAGTAATAGAAAATAAATAACAAGAATTTTTTATTCTCATTGTCCAACTGTCTATCACTGTCTTGATTAATTCCAAGTAACAAGTCGGGTCGTGACAATGCTTATTGATGCGTGCTAGAAAATTCGCGGCGGTAGAGTAACAAATTATCGTCTTAGCGTTGTACGAGAATTCAGCACGCACGCAGATGAAAATAGAACAAGCAGTGACTCCAGAAGTTTTTTACGTGGAAAACCCGTAAAGGGAAAAACCACGGGGCCTGGCCGATTGTGAAAATCCACTATTGATTGCTGTTTACAGAAATCCTTCGTCCTATGGACGGGAAGAGGTAATTATATGATGTTGATTACGAGCGTCGATCGACGAGTGTATGATTGACGGTGGTTCACGATGATCGGCGGTGGTTGACGGTATATCGACGGTGATCGACGGCGATCGGTGAAGATGTAGAGTCGCTTCTTCTTCTCGAGATCGGATCTCTCTTTTGGCTCTCCCCCTCATGTGAGAGTTGGAGTCTATTTATGAGCTCCGGTGCAATTGATCGCACGCATTTCGATCGGACGGTTTAGAAAGCTCCCTCGATCGGACGGTGTTCGAGGGGCATTTGATGGCCTTAATGATGTCGGAATTGAGTGGTCTTGGGCTCGTTGGATTCGTCTTGTCGAGACGCTCGATTCGAGTATGGGCTTGCTAGTGTCGGCATCCATTTGACCTTCCAAATATGTCCGAAAATCTTCCAATGTTGATTTATTGACTTGATCTCGGCTTGATTTGACTCGGATTATTCTAACTTTGATACCATTGGGTTCATCTCTTCGAGCCGGTCAGTTTGACTATAAGTTTGCTGAAATCGGAGCTCTGGATGACTTTTTGTTAGGATTTGAACCTTTCTTGCTCGATAGATTGCATCAAGATTCGTGTTATGTCTCGAGATCTGTGCCGGATGATGAAAATTTGTTGGTGTCATATCAGTTGCCCCCTATTTTCGGGCAACATCATATTCAGTAATCCGAAAATACCAAAGTCCTGAGCAAGCGTGTGTGAGTGTATAGATATATAACTTCATAAATAAATAAATAAATAAATATATATATATATATATATATATATATATATATATATATTAATAATCTGCCATATTAAATATTAGTATAACATAAAGTCATTTTTCATGCAAGAAAATCAGCTTAGCTTAGTGGCGGCGTCCTTTGTTTGGAGCTGGGAGGGGCGGGGTTCGAATCCTTCTAAGCTCAAGTGATAATATTTTTATTAGCCATATTTCAGCAGGCCAAGCATTGGGAATTTGAGCAGAATAAAACGATTTATGGCTGTTTAAATTCTTAAAAGCTGTCAAACTTCTTAAAAGCCCTCATTTAAGAGGTAAGAATATAACTTCTTAACTTTTAATGGCTGGAATTAAAAATTAAGGAGTTATAGTATATAACATGTTATATTTTTATACTAATATGTATTAAAATAGAGAGTATAAAAGATTTAAAATAGAGAATGTGAAAAGTTGTTTTTGTATTTAATATTTTAATTAATTTCATGTATAAATGCAGAATTTGAAGGGTCAAAAATGAAAAGTTTTTATTTATTATTATTATTTTTTTTTTAATGCTTTACTTCATCTCAAGCCTATAAATAGAGGCCATGGATGAGAGGAAAAATCATGCAGTGAGGAGAAGAAGAAAGTCGTCCTGCGTTGCGGAGAAGAGTTGCGGCGAAGATTTGCGGCGAAGAGTTGAGGTTAAGAGTTGTAGCGAAGAGTTGCGGTGCAGAGTTGCGGCGAAGAGTTACGAAGAAGCATCCCGACGAAGTGTTGCGGTGAAGTGTCCCGACAAAGTGTTGCGTCAAACCGTTGAGGCGAAGTGTCCCGGCAAAGTGTTGCGTCAAACCGTTGCGGCGAAGTGTCCCGGCAAAGTGTTGCGGCAAAGTGTTGCGGCGAAGTGTTGCGGCGAAGCGCTGCGGCAAATTGTTGCGGCGAAGTGTTGCGGCGAAGTTTCCCGACGAAGCGTTGCGGAGAACTGTTGTTGTGAAGTGTCGCGGCGTACCGTTGTCGTGAAACGTTGCGGAAATGACGACAATTCGAGAACCCCGTTCTACTGAGAATCAGAGGAAAAGTCAGAACCCAGAGGATGCCGTATCAATTCTGACGGAGAGCGATTTAATCTTTTTCGAAAGAAGTATTACTTCCGACCGATATGGTGGTAAAATTGCCGACTTCGAATGATCGAGCGTATTCTCCTCCTTCCGGATACGTCGGCTGTTCACGAGGCGGCCTTGAGGCTGGTCTTCGATTTCCACCCGCACTGAGTTTATTGAAATAATGAAAGCGTTCGGTGTTTGCATTGCTCGGTTGTCTTGTCGAGTTGTGACGATGAATTATTGGATTGATTGTTTTCTTCAGGAGTCGTGGGTCAATGCTAACTCCGGCAATTTTGGCACGATTGTGCGGGTTTTTTAGTGATACACATGGTCGTATAATTTTTAAGCAAAAGACGTTGGATTTTCGCTTAAAGGAACCAATACGACAATGGTTCGTAAGATTTTTCTTTGCGAAAGAATGATTGGGGGCTCACGTGAGAGGCAAGGAAAGTTTCAACCTTTGTCGTCTCTCTTCGAACTACCGAAGATGGAATATTGTAGATGTTGGGATTTCATGATTTTAAGGAGTTGTTGTTTGAGACGCAATACATTTACGAGTTTGTGAGTGAGGAATCATTATTCAAGGTCAAACTTTCTTTTCAACCAGAACGATCTACGGCTATGATATTAAAGAAGTCTAAGAAACGACCTTCCGAGCCAGTTCCTGCAGAACCCTTAAAGCGAGCTTCCAACGAGCGATGATGCATGAAATACCGCCTCAAAAACAAAAGAAAGTTAAAGCACCGCGAGATCCTTCGCAAGTCCTTCGACTATTCGTATTCACGAGAGTGTCTTATCTCATGAATGTACTCGAGCTTATGGAAGCCGAGAGTTTGGTAAGTTTCTTTTATCTTCTGCTACTGTATTATTTTATATATCTGACCCAAATTTCTTTTCTTTTAGGTGAATAACATGATGAAAATTCATAAGGGGCTGGCACTGGCATTGAGAAACTGGAATTCTGAGTTTGTTAAAATTAAATATTTCCAAGGCGAGTACAAGCGTCGATATGAATCTGAGGTTGAAAAAGTTACATCTCTGGAATCACAATTGACAGAGTGCAGGACAGAACTTTCAACAATGGCAACCTCCCTCTCATTGCAGCTTCAAGATCTGGAGAAAACCCGAGAGGGCTTGGTGGAAGCACGAGCCAGCCTTCGCGAAAGTAATAAGAGTGTGAGAGCTCTTAAATCGACTGTGTTAGCCCAAGAAGAGGAGATTCAACTTTTGAAGTCTACAAAAGAAGTTGATGCTTCAGAAGTTCGGCGTAAAGCGGTTGGGGACTTCGAGAACTCGTTAGAGTTTAAGACTATCATTCGAGACCGTGTTCGAGAGGCTCGTGATCGGATGCTTGATGTTGAGGTGAAGGAGCATCAAAAGTGGTTCACCGAGGAAGGATTCATCCGGGGTTTTATGAAGGGGAGTCGAGCGGTGCATCGTCGAACGGGGATTACGAGTGGAAGGGCTTACTCCTAGCCGAGCTTCGAAGGATTCTTCCTCGGATTCCGACGGTGAAGACGTAGAGAGCGAGCGAGGAAAGTGCATTTCTATGATGAAGAGGGGCGAGAGGAGAATATTGACGTTAATTAGTGCTCTATTTTTATCCTTTCATACTTGTAGTGTGTTGCTTTTGTCGTATTGGTTGGACCTTACTAATTGTTGTAATAATGTTGTATGTGACGCATGTTGGTTATTTTGTTAAATTGTTCGATTCTGTTAGCTATTTGCCCCCCGAGTACATTCTCTTCCTTTCTATGATGTTGTTGAAATATGTTTTCCTTTTATTTCACAGTGTATAAAGATATCTCAGAAGTTCTCAAATGTGGGAGAGTTACTATGGAGATAAATCACCGAGGACATTTGACTTTGTTGAGGTTATGTATCAGAGTTTTACTTGATGATGTTAACCTGTATGAACAGAGCTAACGAAGGTCCACTGAGCCCATCCGAGGTTGTTTGCTGGAGCATTGCTCGCTTATAAACCTGTATGGAAGGGATCAAGCGTAGTCCACCGAGGATCGTTAACTCTATCCGGAGTTGTTTATCGAAATGCAAACTTTGCGATGTTAACTCTTATGGAAGAGGTCAAACCAAATCCCCACGGGATCGGTCATGCTCGATCGAGATACAACCGGAGTTGTGCATTTCTCGGGTCCAGAAGCGAGAAAGTGACTCATGGATGAGTCGTTGTACTTTTTAAAGATATTCTCTTTTGTAAAATAAAACAAGTATTTAATAAGTTTGAGATAAATTACCAACAAACATATTATAAAACTTGTGTGTTACGATAGTATTTGCGAAGGTTTTCAGCATTCCAAGTTCGGGGCAGTATTTTCCCATCTGAATCTTTGAGTTTGAAGGTTCCGGGTTTGATCATGGCTACCACGACATATGGGCCTTCCCAGAGAGGAGATAATTTGTTGCGTTGGGGACCATGACCAGCGGCTTCAATACTACGCAAGACCAAATCACCGATGGAGATAGCTCGAGGCTTAACCCTTCGGTTGAAATGACGAGCAACTCTTTGGCGGTAGGAAGCAGCTCTGAGGTGGGCCACATCACGTATTTCTGGGAGAAGATCTAACTGTTGTCGGAGCTTTTCTTCATTGTCATACGAGTTGAAAGTTTTAACTCGTGGGTTTGGAACTCCGATATCGATAGGGATGACGGCCTCGGTGCCGAAACACAAGTTATATGGAGTTTCCCGGTTGGAGTTCGTGCGGTGGTGCGATAGGCCCGAGAGGACGTTGTGCGACTCTTCGACCCACTCGTCCTCCGGCCTTCTCGAGATGAGTCTTCAACCCTTTTAGCACCGTTCGGTTTGTTACCTCCGTCCGCCCATTCGTACGGGGATGCGCCACGGCGGTGTGCACTAGCCGAATGTGAAGATTCTTGCGAGAATGACGTGAAGATCCTTCCAGTGAATTGAGTCCCATTGTCAGTGATAATCTTTGCAGGAAGCCCGAAGCGACATATGATATTTTTCCAGACAAACTGTTTAGCATTTGCTTCAGTGATCTTAGCAAGTGGCTCTGCTTCTACCCATTTGGTGAAGTAGTCGACAGCTAAGATGATGAATTTACGTTGTCCAGTAGCTATCGGAAATGGTCCCATGATGTCTACTCCCCATTGAGCGAAAGGCCAGGGACTCAGAAAAGATGTGAGTTCTACTGGGGGTGCATGCGTTAGGTTGGAGTGTAATTGACAACTCTTGCATTTTTGTACAAATTCTAACGCGTCTTGCTTGATCGTAGGCCAGTAGAAACCTTGTCTCATTATTTTCAGAGCGAGAGCCCTTCCTCCGAGATGTTCTCCACATATCCCGGAATGAACCTCTCGTAGAGCGTAATCAGCTTCAGATGGTGTAAGACACTTAAGGTATGGACCTACGAACGCCTTCTTATACAACTCATCCCCAATAAGGATGAAGTTGGCGGCCATGCGTCGGAGACGAATTGATGAAGTAATATCATCTGACAGTGTTCCGTCTCGGAGGAAGGATATGATGGGGTCCATCCATGATGTCTCCCCTGGGTCATCTATAGATAGTATCACCCATGGACCCTGGATACTGGGAAAATGTATCTCCTCAATACACCTTCTTTTATAGAGATCTCCAGTTGTTGAATTTGCGAGCTTTGAAAGAGCATCAGCTCGGGTGTTATGCTCCCGAAGTATGTGAATGAGTTGGCATGTTGCAAATTGGGCAATAAGTGTTTTTACCAGACCGAGATACTGCACCAGTTGTGAGTTATGAGCCTCGAATTCTCCTTCTACTTGAGATGCGATGAGTTGAGAATCAGTATAGATAATCATGTTTTGTACTTCACAATCGATGGCAAGTTTTAATCCGGCTACAAGTGCTTCATATTCGGCAACATTATTGGTGGCTGGAAATTTTAGGCGAAGCCCGTACTCCAAGATGTCACGCTTCGGGGAGATGAGTAATATTCTCGCACCAGCTCCCGAGTTTCCGGATGCTCCGTCCACGTATAGTGTCCATTGGGGTGATTGTGGAGGAGAAACAGGTGGTTTGACAGAGGTAGGTATTGTACATTCTACCACAAAATCAGCCAACACCTGTGATTTAATGCTTGGTCGTGGTAGGTAATGAATATCAAATTCTCCCAATTCTACCGACCACTTTACTAATCTTCCCGACGCTTCTGGTTTTTGTAGGATAGCCTTCAAAGGGAGTTGTGTGTAGACGCCGATAGTGTGGGCCTGAAAATACGGACGAAGTCTCCTTGCTGAGAATACCAGGGCTAATGCAGTCTTATCCGCCATTGGATAACGACTTTCTATATTGGAAAGAATCTTGCTGACGTAGTATACTGGTTTCTCGATTGAATTTTCCATTCTGACAAGGACAGAGCTTATTGCGTGAGGTGAAATAGCCAAGTAAATATATAGCATCTCCCCTTGGACGGGTTTTGAGAGAAGGGGCGGCGAAGCTAGATATGCCTTAAGTTGTTCGAAAGCAATCGACAGATCATCCGTCCATTGGAAACCGAGTGTTTCGAGCACCCCTAAGTATCTTGAAGAATGGAAGATACTTGTCTCCGAACGAGCTAGGAATCGGGAAAGAGCGGCTATGCGACCATTCGAGCGTTGTACCTCTTTAATGTTCCTCGGAGGCACCATCTCTCTTAACGCCTTGATTTTTCTGGGTTTGCTTCAATTCCACGATGGGTAACCATGAATCCTAGAAACTTCCCCGATGTGACCCCGAAGGCACATTTAGTCGGGTTAAGTCGCAAATCATATTGACGAAGGAGTTGAAAACACTCCTCCAGATGAGAAATGTGTTGAGATGCTTCCAAGCTTTTTACTAACATGTCATCAACGTAAACCTCCATTGTACGCCCGAGAAGATTTCTGAAGACCTTGTTCATGAGACATTGATAAGTTGCACCGGCGTTTTTTAGTCCGAAAGGCATAACTCGATAACAATATAAGTCTTTATCTCGTTTGAAAAGAGGTGGCCTCCTCATCTACCGGGTTCATCCTTATTTGATTGTACCACGAGTATGCATCCATAAAGCTAAGCATTTGATGCCCAGACGTGGCATCAACAAGTTGATCTATGCGCGGGAGAGGAAAGCTATCCTTCGGACAAGCTTTATTGAGGTCTGCATAGTCGACACACATTCTCCATGATCCACTAGCTTTTTTCACCATGACGACATTGGCCAGCCATGTAGGGTGGTGTACTTCCCGTATGAACTTTGCTTCAATAAGCTTGTTGACTTCTTGTTCAATAGCTTGTCGGCGATCTGGGGCAAAATTGCGTTTCTTTTGGATGACCGGTTTAACGAGTTGGATCTACCTTTAAAGAGTGCATGATTATCTCGGGATCAACTCCGGGCATGTCAGTCGGGGTCCATGCAAAAATGTCTTGATTTCTGCTGGAGGAGAGCTACGTATTCCGACCTTTGCTCATCGGAGAGTAAGGAACCAAGCTGCATCTGTTTTTGACGGATGTTCATTAGATAGCGGGATATGAACCAAATCTTCTACGGGAGAAGCTCTTTGAGATACCTCTTCATCTCGGAGATCAAAGTTTTCAATGCTAAGTGTCATTGACGGGCGAGGGCTGAGCTTGTACGAGATAACATGATTGTGCTATCTGTTGATCTCCTCGTACGATGCCTATCCCTGCTGGGGTTGGAAACTTAAGCTTCAAGTGTAACACAGAAGTCACAATGCCAAAAATAGATTGCAGAGGTCTTCCGAAGATGGCATTGTATGCTGATTCTGATTTGACAACGATGAATTGTACGAGTGAGTTATACGTCGAGGAAAATCACCAATGACAACGGGGAGATTTATTGTTCCCTCGACCCTTGCGGTCGATTATCAAAACCATATAATGGTCTCGATGCGAGTTGAAGTCTTTCTCTTGTCGATCCCAAGCGAGGAAAGTTGAATAGAATAAGATGTCGACGGAGCTCCCATTGTCGATCGGGATTCTTTTTACGTTATAGCGGGGTTCGCCAATTCTCGCGCTAATGACGAGAGGATCTTGATGAGGGACTCGAACTCCTTCCAAATCGGAATCATCAAAAGTGATAGGGTCGAGGCGTAATTTCTTCTGTACTTGGTTCACCAGGTACAGTGATAAGGACTTGATCAGTAAGCAACGGGCCTCCAGCAATTGTTTGAATTTCGCCTATGAATGGGTGACCCCCATTTTGCTGCCTTTGTGTATGTTGTCCCCCAGTAGGAGCATTATCAGTACCGGCTGGTTTACTCTGTACAAATCTACCAAGATATCCCTGCTTAATTAACCTTTCAATCTCTTCCTTGAGTTGCTTACATGCTTCAGTGGTGTGTCCACGACTTCGATGGAAATGACAGTATTGTTCTTGATTTCCCGAGTTAGGTTTTAGGAGGTGAGGCCACTTAATATTTTGCTCATCTTTAATGGCCATCAAGATGTTAGCACGTGAAGCGTTGAGTGATGTATATTCTTTCTTGGGCCGATATTCAGTTCGTTGTCCCGCGGGTTGGAGAAGGAAGTCACGATTCTTTGGTTGTTCAGATTTTCTCCGTTGTGAAGATTGATTGTTATCTCTGGAGTTGCCTTTGCGCTTTCCCCCAAATTTCTCAAATTGCTCCTTATGTGCGGTGATGGCTTCATCCGCGAGTGATTTGAGCCTTAACACGGTGGACCGGATCGGCGTAAGAACGAATCGTCTCCGCATGAGTGATGAATAGAAGGGTCTCGGGCGGAGTCCCCGAGAAAGACTCCCCTAAGCAACTCTGGATCTACTCCTGGAATTTGACGGGCTTCAGTAGAAAACCTGCGGAAGTAGTCTTTGAGTGATTCTCCTTCACTTTGGCGAATTCCTGAGAGATGGGATGAATCTTTGATGATCCTTCGATTTGCTATGAATTGTTCCACAAATAGTCCGGCAAGCTCGTTAAAGGTGTTTACAGTGCCCCCTGATAGAGAGTAGAACCAGGTTCGAGCTTGTCCCTTAAGAGTGGCAGGGAACACTTGACATAGAAGTGCGTCAGAGGCACGTTGAATGTGCATGATGGTTCGATAATGATCAATATGTTCATAGGGATCAGTTATGCCTTCATATGCATCAATGTTTGGCAGCTTGAAACCAATTGGAATGGGGTGTTGGAGGACTGCATTCGCTAAGGGAGAGGATTCGATGATGTTATGATGAGTGTGAAAGCGATCCTTTTTCTCGATGGGGAACTCTTCTCGGACAAGGCGACGTAATTCGTCACGGATGACATCATTTGGAATGGTAGCGAGATGTGGCGGTGCTAGGTGAGAGCTGCATGGGATGGATGGGTGGAACTTGCGGTGTCTAAGAGCTCAGGCATCACGACCCGGTATGGGAAGTGTTCCTTCGATGGGGAGGGGGACCGGTACGACTTCCTCCAGGCATGTTTCTCATAGGACGTGGATTTAATGGTGAACGAGTTTCATTCATAGGTGCTTGTTGGGTCCCACGTAAAAATTGTAAGATCTGCAGTTGAGCCTCCTCCATTCTTCTCATGCGTTCTTCCATAGAAGGACCTGAAACCCCCTCGTTGACAGGATAGCGTGTTCCGGGACGGGAAGATGAAGAAACATATCGCCCTTGACTACGTGACAGTTCCCTGGAATGATGGGTGTTGGAGCGAGCTGCTCCGTTGTGTTGAATATCGTTTCTATTTGCCATGTAGAAAATTGAACAAGTACTTCAGTGGTGGGATTGAGACCGTTCCCACAGACGGCGCCAAACTGATGCGTGCTAGAAAATTCGCGGCGGTAGAGTAACAAATTATCGTCTTAGCGTTGTACGAGAATTCAGCACGCACGCAGATGAAAATAGAACAAGCAGTGACTCCAGAAGTTTTTTACGTGGAAAACCCGTAAAGGGAAAAACCACGGGGCCTGGCCCAGTTGTGAAAATCCACTATTGATTGCTGTTTACAGAAATCCTTCGTCCCACAGACGGGAAGAGGTAATTATATGATGTAGATTACAGCGTCGACTGACAGTGTATGATTGACGGTGGTTCACGATGATCGGCGGTGGTTGACGGCTATCGACGGTGATCGACGGCGATCGGCGAAGATGTAGAGCTGCTTCTTCTTCTCAAGAATTCAGATTCTCTCTTTTGGCTCTCCCCCTCTCATGTGAGAGTTGGAGTCTATTTATAGGCTTCTGGGTGCAATTAATGCAGCCATTTCGATCGGACGGTTCAGAAAGCTCCCCTCGATCAGACGGTGTTCAAGGGGCATTTGATGGCCTTAATGATGTCGGAATTGAGTGGTCTTGGGCTCGTTGGATTCGTCTTGTCGAGACGCTCGATTCGAGTATGGGCTTGCTAGTGTCGGCATCCATTTGACCTTCCAAATATGTCCGAAAATCTTCCAATGTTGATTTATTGACTTGATCTCGGCTTGATTTGACTCGGATTATTCTAACTTTGATACCATTGGGTTCATCTCTTCGAGCCGGTCAGTTTGACTATAAGTTTGCTTGAAATCGAGCTCGGATGACTTTTTGTTAGGATTTGAACCTTTCTTGCTCGATAGATTGCATCAAGATTCGTGTTATGTCTCGAGATCTGTGCCGGATGATAAAAATTTGTTGGTGTCATATCACTTATAAAACAAGCTCAAGATTTGGATGGATTGAAAAAATGAAAGATAGGGGATTGGTTTGAAAGATGTAAGATGTAAGATAGTAAACGAACACAAAATTATGAGAGAACAGAAGAGGAAAATAATATATTGATCCTCACAAGAGAAACAAGTTCAATTGTTGGCTACCAAGCCTTCATTCACCTAATTCGCTAGCAAGCAAGATTCAAAAGAAGAAATGACAAGGAAAATTTTTCACTTATCAGATGTTTTCAATCACATCAATTCATAAACTATTAAGCATTGCAATAACATGCTTGAAAGAGGAAGATGGAGGTGGTTGTGATGGAGTGGGAAGGGCCAGTTTTGGATGTTGTATGAAAAGTGGGCCATCCACTTCATTGCATGGCTTTGACTTTGACCTTGAAAAGTTGGGAAGACACTTTACCATATTGATGATGCGCATTGACCATTTGATCATAAATTCTTGAAGTGTGAAGGTCAACCCACATGTTATTGGAAGCAATTCCTTAAATTGTGAAAGGTTATTGAGTTCAACTCCATTCTTTGTTCGCCCCATTGACATGGCATGAACATGGTAATGCTATCGTACTTGGTGATTGTGTGGATATTCAACGATATTGTGGGTATATGGAGACTGTTCCCGCCAGATTATACGCGTTCCTGCCAAAAATCTCCACTCGGTCCCGCCCTTTGGTCTCACGTGAATAAGCGTTTGGCCAACTTGCTTTCCCAATTTAGCATTTGAAGTTTCTTATAGAAATGCCCAAACAAAAGCACAATACATACCTTTGGTTGGAAAGGGAAAAATGAACAGAAAAAGCAGCTTTTGTTTTCTCCCTTGGATTTTTCTTCTAGATGGCTTACGGGATCCCCTTATTCTTTTCAACTGTAACTCTTTTGGTAGAGAAAGAGAGAAGGTGAGGAGAGAGGAAGAGAGAGAGAGGAAGAGAGAGAGAGGAAGAACCTTAAAGTTCTTATTCCTTTCTTCTTCTTCGGCTGTTGGCTTCTTCTTAGAGTGACTCTCAGTTTAGAGAGATAGAAGGGGAGGAGAGAGAGAAGGAGAGAGAAAGAGTGATTTCTTATAATTATCGGGGTGATCGACAGGTGTAATCTTCAAAGCTAATAAAATTCTCTGCAGCTGTGAATGTAGGCAATCTGCCGAACCATGTAGATTTTATTTGTTTCTCTTGTCTGTTATTTCTGTGTGAATTTCCTTGATTCGGTTTTGTGCTTTATTGTGGTCATTTTTCATAATTGATATCAGAGTCGTGGTTTGAGGCTGAAAGAGAGCGATGGCTTGAGATGAAGTGATGACATCAGGGATCAAGAAATTAATGACAGATTTTGGTTATTGGAAGATGCAGATAGACGACTACTTCTATGGGAAGAAACTTCACCTGCTTACTGGGAAAGAAGCCAAAAAAGATGGACGAGGCGAAATGAAATATGTTAAATAAACAAGTTCTGGAGGTTGTCCGATTAATCCTTTCGAGATCAATTGCCCACAATGTCATCAAGGAAAAGACTACTGCAGATCTTATGACTGATTTATCAGGTATGTATGAAATGTCATCAGCGAGTAACAATGTGCACTTGATGAAAAAGTTATTCAACTTAAAGATGTCGGAAGGTGTGTCTGTTGCTCAATATTTGAATGATTTTTATACCTTCACAAATCAATTGTCGTCTGTTGAAATTGATTTTGACGATGAGATACATGCGCTGATATTGTTGGCTTCATTGTCAAATAGCTGAGAAGCCATGAAGATTGCAGTTAGTAGTTCTGCAGGTAAATCTAAACTGAAATATGATGATATTCGTGATTTGATTTTGCCTAAGGAGGTGCGCAAGAAAGATTCTGGCGAGACATCGGGTTCGAGTTTTGCATTGAATGTTGACTCCAAAGGGAGATCACATGACAAAAACTCAAACAGATGGAAGATCAAATCAAAGTATGGTCAGCAGACAACCATTTAGAATTGTGGCAAAACTGGTCACATAAAAAAGAACTGCATGAATCCCAAGAAGAAGGAGAATGAAAGCACGGATGTTGTAACTGAAGAAGTGTAAGATGAACTATTGCTGGCATTGAACAATTTTGTTGATGGCTGGATACTGCATTAAGGGGCTTTCTACCATACCTCTTCCTACCAAAAGTTGATGCGAGACTATGTTGCACCTGACTTTAAGAATGTATATATGGCTTATGAAAAAGCTCTAAACGTAGTGGAGATGGGAGATGTTGATATTGCACTTCCTAACAAGTGTAAATAGACTGCAAAAAGTCAGACACATTCCTGAGTTGAAGAAAAACTTCATTTATGTTGGGCAGCTCAATGAGGGTGATCAATCAGTAGTGTTCTAAGATAGCACATGGAGGTTACCAAAGGAGCATTAGTATTGGCTCGGGGTAAAAATTTACACTATATTGACTACAGGTTTACTCATCACTGTTGCTACTACAGTTACAGAGAACATAACAAATCTGCGACAATGTAGGTTTAGTCACATGAGTCGGAGTTATAAAGAAATCTAGCAATATGAAAATTCGAGTAAGTAAGAGCTGTCCATGAAAGAGAAGATAGATTCTCTGCTAGAGAATCAACCTTGGGAGTTGACAGAACTTCCACCATGAAAGAAGGCATTACACAAGTGAGTATACCAGATGAAGACAGAGCTTAATAGCAATAACAGATACAGGGCTGGATTTTTTGAAAAAGACTCTCAGCAGAGGCGGGATATTACTCATGCAGTGGGAGCTTTAAGCAGATACATGAGTAACCCAAGAAAGAGCTTAAAGGTACAAGGCTATGTTGACGTTGATATGTCAACTAATGATATTACTCTTGAGAAACTGAAGTTGTGCTCGACTTCAGTTAGTCTTCTAGCTTGAAGACATGGGCTTTGAGTTGTAGAGGTAGAAGATATCACATTTAAGAAAAAGGATGACGCAATCAATGGATGGTTCAATCAATATCCCAATCTCCAAGTGGGAGAATTGCAAAGTATATACAAACTGTTCATGCCAGATTATACGCAATCCAGCCAAAAATCTATTCATGCAGTCCCACCCTTTGGTCTCTCGCAGATGCGAGTTTGGCTCAATTGCTTTCCATATTTAGCATCTAAAGTTTCTTATATAAAAAGCCAAAAACAAAAGCACAGTACATACCTTCGGCTAGAAAGGGAAAAAGGAAAATAAAAAGTTGTTTTTGTTTTCTCTCTTGGATTTTTCTGCTAGGTGGCTTACGGGATCCCCTTTTTCTTTTCAACTGTAACTCTTTTAGTAAAGAAAGAGAGAAGGTGTGGAGAGAGGAAGAGAGGGAGAGAGGAAGAGGGAGAGAGGAAGAAGCTTGAAGTTCTTATTCATTTCTTCTTCTTCGGTTGTTGGCTTCTTCTTGGAGTGAGTCGGTTTAGAGAGAGAGACGGGGAGGAGATAGAGAGGAAGAGAGAAAGAGTACTTTCTTGTAATCATCAAGGTGATCAACGGGTATAATCCTCAAAGCTAATAAAATCCTCTGCAGCTCCGTAGACTTAAACAATTTGCCGAATCACGTAAAATTAGTGCTTCCGCTGTCTGTTATTTCTGTGCAAATTTTCTCGATCCGATTTTTCGCATTATTACCGTCGTTTTTCACATCAGGTACTAGCTTGGGAATTCCACATTACATGCATAGTCATTTCAAGCTTATAAATGCAATGAAAATTACAAAAAAAAAAACAGAGAAATTTTTTTTTTAAATAGAGAATATGTCAACAATGCCGAATGAAACTAACATTATAATAATTGATACATGAGAAAATCATTGACATTGTATAATTTGTCTTCAATAAAAGGCCATCTATTTAACATCTCAAGTTTCAAAAAATTCACCCACTTGATCATGACCCATGTTCTGCAGTCTGCATCAAGCCTACCAAAAAAAGCAGTTGTAATTGAGTTGCACCATCATGGCATAAGAAGAAGCTTGACGGCATTGTTCTCATGAATGAGGCACTGAAATCTTTAGTAAACAAAAGGTATTAATGTAAGGAACACATTATTTCTATGAATATAGTTAACAGATATGTTATAAAGAAAATAGCCATAAATGCAAAAAATATGAATATGAAATTTGCCTGAGATGTTTCTGACATTTAAAATATGCTCTCAAAACTATCTTTTATTGCTTGCATGTAGCGACATGAAATTAGGAATCTAGCAGCGTTCCGTGAGGCAGTGAAGAAATAAGTTTACATACTGTATATATGCAGCACTTGATGGGTGGGATCAAACGACATCATTTCGAAAGCCTATCTTAAATAGCAGTGTTGGGATAAAAATATTTTTTCTGTTAAACTGCCTGCTATAAATAAATATGAACGCCATAGATAATAACAAATAATAATAAATAGTAAAGAAAGAGGATTTAATTAAGATAGGTTCAAGATTTCTTGAAAAAGATGCCGTCCAAGAAACTGTCACAAAATTCGTAGCACAATGGTGCTTTCAATTCATCAAAAAAATGGTCAATCATCATACAAACTTTTTTCATTTCCTTATTTTTCCCCCCTCTACACAAAAACCGCTGTTTCTTTTCCTTCAAAATGTTTTCCAAACCTACAGCGAGCCAAGCAAATCCAAATGCCATCGACGACTGAAGTAATCCATGTACACAAACTTGAGCGCTGAAGAAACTCCCATATACCTTACCTGGCTTAACAACTCATGGAGCCCATTTATATTTATGGAAATCATATTTGGTAATTTTAAATATAAATAAAATTTAAATTTTGATGTAAAATTATCTAAAACTAAAAATTATCCAAATAAACTTTCAAAGAAAAATGATGATGAATTGCTATTTATCTTAACCACCATGAATTTAAAATTTGTACATGTCCTAACAAACCGTTTTGAGTTATAAAAATCAACAAAAAAAAAACCCAAATGATTCAATAATGCAACAAAAATTATGAATGGCCTATTTACTCTTCTCGAAGCTAAGCACACAAATCACCAAAATCTCGTGTGAGCACTTTGCAGCCTCAACAAATCGAGATAATCCCTAAACTTAATATGATACCGGAGGAAAACCCCAACCACGATTCAAAAGTGCAACTATTATTAGTGGATGCCACAAAATTATAATGACCACTCTTCAACAAAAAATAACATAGCACAGGTAAACAGTAAATGACAATGAGGACTGCTGAAATTAAGAAAAAGGCGACAACATAAAACAGAAACAGCACTCTGCGACGAGTATGGCGGGGCGAGGATGGAACAACGGTTGCAGTGGGGAAAAGTCCGGGAGAGTTGGTGGTCGCTGGGAGGAGTTAGACAGGTGGCCTAAAAAAGTTGGAGAGGACCGGCGGCCAGTTCGAAAGGAACCGGAGAGAGCAGCAAGACTAGCGGGCTGCTGGTAGGGCCGACCAGGAGCAGGGAGGAGTTGGAAGGGCTGCTGGTAGGTGGTTGATGAGAAAGACGGCGACTGCAAGGAGTCCTAAGCGAAGAAGCGGAGCTAGCAGCAGTGGAAGAGGGGCTGCGGTGGCTGGACAGGAGCAGGAAGGTGGCTGGCGGAAGTGGAAGAGGTGGGTTGTGGTGGCTGATTCTGAAATGGCAGCAGGGAAACATAAGTATTGTAAGATAAGTGCCTTGTCGGGGTCGAGCTACAGCCGGAGCACCATTCCGGCCCTTGGAGACGAGAGACAACCGGAGCACTTCATCGCCTTCGTATATAGCCCTTGTAAGGGAACAATGCCAGCGACGGTAATCTGAATTTAGAAATCACTTAACTCCAAAAACTGCTAAACTCCAAGCATACCACATCTTATTTACAATGAGGCTTAGGATTTATTTTAGACAATATTTTAAATAAAGGAAGAGAATAAAATAATAATAAATCATAATTTAGGCAAGTTTTATAATAGGAAGAATTCAGAATAGGCAAAGACTAATAAAAATAATAGAAATTCAGAATTAGCAAGCGCTAGGAAGGAAAGATGGGAAAGGAAAAGAAGGGGGAGCATGGGCGAGAACCGGGCGGCTTAACCGAGCTGGACCAATAACAGGTCAGCCCCCATAGCCCTGCATTAGTCTCCTAAGGTTGGGAGAGCTTCGACCTGGTTCATCAATGCTGGTTCATTGTGTTTAAACCTAGCAACATCTGGGTCCCACTATCAACTGTACTGTCAGTTAAAGAACATGCAAGCATGCCTCCATCTCCATCCAATCTCTTGGGACTGAAATTTCTCACATGGTGGTGGTCATCCCTCTTTTGAGTGCTGCCCAACCTTCCGGCTGTTGTCCAGACTACCTCCTGCTACTACCGAACCACCGGCACATGTTCTCCAACGCTTCAAGGACACCGCTTCATGCCTCCTTCCAGCCCACAGACCTTCTCCAGCAACTGCAGCCCTCTCCTACAGATGTCAGCCACCTTCCAACCCTCTTCCAACAAACGCAGCCATCTCCCGACTGCTGCCCTTGCTCCTGCCACCTCCCCTCGGCCACAGCCATCTTCCATCAGTAGCCAGCCCACCGTCCAGCAGCCTCCATTCCCATTTTCATCCGCGGACGTATTTTATTTTTTATGTTGTTCATGTTTGTTCGTCAGCTTCTTGTTTTTCAAGTGTCATGTTTGTAATTCATTTGGAATTTAGAAATAATATTTGTGTTTTCGTTGTGGTTTGGATTTCCTCCTGTATCACAAATTCAACATGAGCGAGGCAACATCAGTGTGCAACCTCTTAGCTAGTTACTTTAAGCAATCTAAGAAACAATCGCCTAAGTCTGAAGCTGATCAAACATAAATAACAAATTTGATGTAAGTGATGATATGAAAAAATATATATTATACATACGGTGAGAGTGGTCAGTCGATACATAAGTAATCCAAACAAATATCATTAGGAGGCAATGCAATGAATTCTCAAATAATTGAGAGGAATAATCAACAAAACATTTTGCTTTGAAAGTGCAGAGATTAATCCATAGGCATATGTAGATTCAGATCTTGTAGGAGATATTAATAGTAGTACTACAACATATTATATTTCACTTTGGGGAACACGGTTGTGAGTTGTTTCTAAATTACAAAAGATTGTTGCTCTATTAACTATAAAAATTTAATATATTGTCATCACAGAAGCTAATAAGAAAATAATTTGGTTGTGGAGATTTAGATATAACTTGGCAAGAAGTAAGAAAATGGAAAGCTTCACATTGATACTACGGGTGATATTTATCTAGCAAAGAACATCATTATTCATGTCAGGACGAAATATATTCAGATAATATAACATTTCATTTGTTCATTCCTAGAAAATGGTCAATTATCTTTAAAGAAGATACACAACTCAGAATCATACAAACATGTTGACTAAGGTTATGATAGTTGAGAAATAGGAACTATGCTTAGCTTCAATTAGAGTTCATGAAAGCTGAGACCAGGATGAGCTACACTACAATTCATAACTATAAAGATGCTACAATTTGGAGGAGCCGAATTGATTGTAATTAGTCTCCAAGTGAGATATTATTATATGTTAAGTCTAATAGTGTTAATCAGTTATTCACTCAGAGCCCTCATTTTTGTTTTTCAAAGTTGACGATGAGTTTGTCACCCACCTGTATTAGGTTTGCACCCCTAATTTTTTTTTCTTTTTATAACTAGCATCCCAGCGCACGGAAGATAGCGTTGCAACAACCAGTTAAAGTTCAAAAGCTAAGAGCACAATACTCCAATGCCCAGAATAAGTGTTGCATAATCCGAGTGATCCCGGAGTTTAACCCAAACGGCGACGCAAGACACCATTTTACTAATGACTGAAACACAGTTACAATAATGAATGAAGAAAAAGAAAGACCATGCGTAAGTCAAAGCATAAAACAAAACATCTTAGATAAAGACTCAACAAATGAAAACACGACAAGCTCGGCGATGAGGAAGTCTGGAGTGATGGTAGGCGCTAGGAAAGTCCTGAGAGGTCTACGGCCTGCTAAGAGGGAGACGACAGATGACGGGATGGCAAGGAAGCTGTCGGTGGGGTGCTGGAAGGACAGCAATGGGGTTGCGACCTACAGCACTGCGGTCTGGAGCAGGGGCTGCGATAGCCTACAGGGATGGTGCAGGAACAACTGGAGGCTGTCTGGAAGAACAGCAGGGCTTCGGCCTGCAGAAAAGTGGGTTGGATGGGTAGCTGGGGCCCCGACAACCTACAGGGAGGCTACAGGAATGAACTGGCGCTGATCTAGAACTGCAGCAGAGCAAGTTGGTCGTCTATTTGGATGGCAGGGAGGTGGTCGGAGGTGTTAGAGGGAGGCTGGAATGTCGAACAGATACAGGGGTTACAGCCGGAGCACCTTCCTCATCATCGGATACAACCCTTAGGAGGAAAAATACTCAGATAAAACTGAAATCAGATTTCAAAATCAAGACCCTTACCCTAGACACAAGAACTCCTATTTATAAAAGACTTTACTCAATTTTAGGAAAGATTATAATTGGAAAGGAATACTATTAGATTTCAAAATTTAGGCAGGACTTTTAAAATTGGGAAGGAAATAAAATTAGATTTCAGATTTTAAGGCAAAGGTTTTAAAATTAGAAAGAGAATAAAATTAGATTTAATATTTTAGGAAAATGACATTTTAAAATAAGAAGAGAATAAAATCAGATCTCATATTTTAGGAAAGGATTTAAATTTAGAAAGTTCTTAGGAAGAAAAGATGAGGGGGAGACGAAGAAAAGGAGGACGAAAGGGAAAAAGGGATGAGGGAGGAAAACACTCGTGTCATTCTCCCTGGGTTGGGGGAGCTTCGACCTCATTCGTCGAAGCTTCTGGATCCTCATAGTACGGCGGTAAGTCCTCTGGTAGGTCGATCATGTCGATGTGTCATTCTACAACACATTCTGGTAGAATAAGTAGTCATCCTCTTTTGACACATTTTGAGCGAGAACTGCATATAGAAGAGGGTTCCCATAATGCAACTCTCAAGCCCCTACATTTGAAATATCATTTTTCCACTTCTCGTGCCTAGCGTGCGGTGATTGAGCGACAAGTATGTAAGCAGAACTCAATTTTGGGATGAAATCTGTAGCAGGTTGCGCCACTCTCACTAGCAATCCGTTATGAGAGAGCTCATCCCCACAGATAGGACCTAGATCCCAAAGCATAATTTTCATCCCCATCAAGCTCCTCGGGCCCATTACAAAGTTAGGGTTCATTTCTCCTATCTGGACATCTGGCGAGGGGTACCATGCGGAACGGGAAATAGCCTCTGAGTAACTCCACGTAATATTCCTGACATGGCACAAAATGGCTCCTCTTCGGACATTCTGAACATCCCCCCGTAGGGATAACTCAAGAAGAGTTCTAAACATCCGAAAAGGTCGTATTTCTCGTATCCTTGGTGGCCCTGTATCTGATGTCGGCTCCTCAAGCTTGAGGTTCTTCTGGACCGCCAAGGTCAATCCTGCTATAGCTCCTATCAACGTCTGTCAAACGGTAACTTAAGGTACCACAGTTTCATACTCTAGTTGAACGCTCATTACATCAAGGTCACCACCTTCTAGAATAGCTACTGTTCTTGAATCTCTATTTCGGGATTCACTAGAACTGATGACATCTCTTCCTCGCTAGTTGCAAGTGGAGAATAATCCCGAAAGTCTTCAACCTTTCTCATATCAACTGTCAGTGGACAATTTTTCAACAACACCATGCTCGGTAAAACAAATCTGTTCTTCAGTATCTGCAATGTCTTTACCCAATTTTTGGATGACGCCCTACACGGCGAAGTAGATCACTCTCCTAGTTGTCAATTCTGCTTCAACATGTTCAAATCTATGGCTTCCAATATTTTCTAGTTGGGACAGACTTGTGAATTGGTTTTGTTGGATAGTACTATAGGGGTTGATTGGTGTTGCGGTTTCTCCACCTCGGACGCTAAATTCTGCACCTTTTGGAGGTAGTACGTTGGTAGGAACCGGCATTGTGGTTCCCGCTTCATTTACATACTTCCCGTTCTCCCCTTCGACACTCCCGATCACGGTTGAAGGTAACCTTCCATTCGATTTCATTTTCAACGAGTCATCAGCATCGAAGGTAACCTTCCACTTGAGTTCATCTTCTGGTTGGGCCAGACTTGCAAATTGGTTTCGTTTGATGGTAGCAAGGGGGTGTTACGTTCTCTCCACTTCGGACGCTAGAGTCTGCACCTTTTGGAGGTAGTATATTGATAGGAACCAACATTGTGGTTCCCGCTACATCTTCATATCTTCTAGTTCTCTCCTTCGACACTCCCGATTACGGTCGAATGTAACCTTCCATCTGATTTCATCTTCAATGTCCACAAGCCATCGCTGAAGTCGGCGGATCTCTTGCCTTATAGTTCTCCTTAGCGGCATGTTGGATGGATTGAGATCTGTGAAAAGAAAAAGAAGGAACAAAA
Organism: Papilionanthe hookeriana x Papilionanthe teres; assembly: GCA_022702705.1. NCBI lineage: Eukaryota > Viridiplantae > Streptophyta > Magnoliopsida > Asparagales > Orchidaceae > Papilionanthe > Papilionanthe hookeriana x Papilionanthe teres. The sequence continues at coordinate 70,571,141 of CM040427.1, read as the reverse complement.
AAAGAAGAGAAAATAAATTTATAAAAAGAAAAGGAAAAATATTTGTGTGTGGTGGATTCGATAGAGGTGGATGTTAGAAACCTTAGGATAGGACTAGGGTTGGGGTAGCTCTGATACCAAATGATACCGGAGTTTAACTCAAACCACGACGCAATACACCATTTTATTAATTACTTAAACACGATTATAACGATGACTCAAAAGAAAGAAAGACAATACGTAAGTCAAAGCATAAAACAAAATATCATAGATAAAGACTCAACAAACTCGGCGATGACGGAGTCTGGAGTGGTGATAGGTGCTCGGAAAGGCCTGGGTGAGGTCTGCGGCCTGCTGGGAGGGAGGCGGCAAATGGCAGGATGGCAGGGAAGCTGTCGGTGGGGTGCCGGAAGGACAGCAACGGGGTTGCAATCTGCAGGACAGCGGTCTAGATGAGAAGCAGGGGCTGCGATAGCCTACAGGGAGGCTGCAGGAACGACAGGCAGCGGTCTGGAAGAATAGTAGGGGTTGCGGCCTTCAAGAAAGTGGGCTGGATGGGAAGCTGGGGCTGGGACAACCTGCAGGGAGGCTGCAAGAATGAACTGGCGTTGATCTGGGAGGACAACAGAACAAGTTGGGCGGCTGTTTGGATGGCAGGGAGATGGCCGAAGGTGCTGGAGGGCGGCTGGAAAGTCGGTGGACTGCGGGACAGCAAGCAGTAACAAGAACATTGAAGATACACCACCTCGGATGGGGTTACAGCCGGAGCACCTTCCTCGTCGTCGGATATAGCCCTAGGAGGGGAAATACTCAGATAAAACTGAAATTAGATTTCAAAATTAAGACCCTTATCCTAGACACAACAACTCTTATTTATAAAAGACTTTACTCAATTTTAGAAAAGATTAAAATAGGAAAGGACTAAAATCAGATTTAAAACCTTAGGCAAGGCTTTTAAAATTGGGAAGGAAATAAAATCAGATTTCAGATTTTAGGCAAGAGAGTTGAGATTAGAAGGAGAATAAAATCAGATTTGTTATTTTAGGAGAACGCTTTTTAAAATAAAAGGAGAGAATAAAATCAAATCTCATATTTTAGGAAAGGATTTAAATTTAGAAAGTGCCTAGAAAGAAAAGGTGAGGGAGAGAATAAGGAAAGGTGAGAAAAGGAAAGGGGGACAAAAAGAAAAGACGAAAGAGGAAAGAGGAAAGAGGAGGGAGTAAAACCCTCGTGTCACCGAGAGTGAAACACTGCCATGACCCTAATGCAGCACTGCAATGCCCATTGGAGCTTCGCAGCACCATAATGCTACTCCCCGGAGCCCGTAACAAATTTCAAGAAGTTCTTAACATCTTGTCATTATTAACAATAGAAGTGGGTTGGATTTTGAGTTCTCTCTTATACAAAGGAGAGAAGAAGCTTTATGAAATATTCCAAAGTGTGGAGAGGTTTGAGTGTGGTGTACAATATATGAGTCTCCTCATTTTCTTCATAGTGAATTTCTTGATGTGGTGAGGCTCCGTGATTTTTCTCGTTCTCAAGTTTTTCCACCTTAAATCTTTTGTTCTCTGTATTATCTTGTTTTGTGAGCTTCTATTCTAATTTTTGCTTCGGATCTCAAGATTTGATTTTTGTTCATTATTCATCTCTCACAACAAGCTGAACGACAACACTTACTTTTTTTCGGTAATAATAATAATATTTAATCTTCATCATCAGCTACAACATTGAAATTTTTCAAAACCCCAATAATGGAATTAAACGGCTCAAGATATAATAAAATGCATGTACCTTCTAGCGCTCAAAGTAAGCCATTGTTTGATAAATTTTATTGAATTTTTTTTTGTTTACTATGCATAAAGAAACCATATTGAGCACCCCCAATACAAGGTACTATCTTTAAGCCTTACCTCAAAATTTTATGCTGCCAAACATAAATGAATTTTCAAGAAAGCCTTTTTCATCCATTTCAAAACTAACTTCCTTAAACTCCCAGGCATATTCAGACATGACAAGTGTATTTTAAGTCTACAATTGATTAAAATAACACACATCTTGTTTCTTTAAAGCCAAACATTTTTAGCCATCAAGCTTCTTAATCTCAAATTTCATGGTCAAAATAGCCTTTATCAGACTACAATACATAATTATTAGAACAAAAAAAACATCTAGTAATTATGCAAACGCACTTATCAGGAATATAATGAAAGCATAAAGTAATAATAAAAGAGAAATAAGGAAAGAGGATTAAACTAAATACCCAAAATACCCATTTCAAAAGTTTCTCAAAATGATACCTAGTCAAGAATCCACAAATCATTACAAAATTCTATCACAATGATACTTTTTATACATTAAAATGACACTCCAACATAGAAATTACTCTCTCCCCTTTATTTTTCTCCTCTCCTTTTTTTCTTTTGCTCCTCTAAAACCCCTCTATTTTCCCACGAAAAGATTTCACAAACATGATATAGGCCAACCAGTTCACAAAATGTCTTGAAAGCTCAAAACTAAAGTGGCTCAAAATACTTGCGCGATTGTTCACTGAAAGAATTCCTGCACACAAGCCCAAGGATACAATACAATCTTATACACCCAGCTTCAACAACTTGCAGAGTCCAAATATACTTTTGAGAATCATAGGGTCTAATATAAATTTAAGTTCAACTTTTGAATCAAAGCTATCCAAAATAGCAAGTTATCTTGACAAATTTGCAAATCTGAATCTATCCCCAAAATAAATGCTAATTTCATTTTAAACTAACAATCTCTTACTTTACACATGTATGTCTTAAAAACTTGTTGACTTGAAAATCCTAACAAATTATGAGGATAACGATGATTAAAAATGTACTAGCATTTATTTTGTGTAGCTTCATTTTTCAAGAGATCTCCTTAAAATCAAGCATTGAAAATGACTGAAAATCCAAAGTCCAAGATATTAAATTTCAATCTTTGTAACACAAAATAACCACAAAATTCTTAAACAATGGCAACATTCATGGAGCATCCTATCTAATGCAATATTATGAAAAATGATCACTATGCAAATAAAACGGCTAAAGACATCGTCTCAATTTGATCTAAATGCTTATTCTGATTGAAGAAGCTCAATTAATTAAATTAAGAAGGGATATATACCTACGTGCCACCCAATGCCTATGTATTCACATATCAGACACCTAAACTTCAATTTTTATATACAGACCACCCTACCTGTGGCCAAAAGCCAGGGGATGGGGTGGTCTGTACGCAAAAATTGAAGTTTAGGTGTTCAATATGTGAATAAATAGGAATTGGGTGGCATGTAGCGAGAGGCCCTAATAAAAAAATCTCTACTAGACTAGTAGCAAAGATATCGCAATTTCGTGATTCCACAAGTTATTAGCCTTTATTTTTCAAACGATTTCCTCCTTAATCTATTCAAGCTTGAATATGATTCAAAAAATAAAAAATTCATAGTTTTAAATTCAAAATCTTGATTTAAAATTAAATAACCACAAATTATTCAAATTACTGTGACAATAGACATGAAAGATAAAATCTCATGAAACATTATTAAAAAGGGGTAAAACGCATTTACAACAACTAAATATATTGCTTGTTTTGAACAAAATACTAATTCTGTTGTAAAAACTCAGTTAATTAAATAAAATGTACCTCTACTAGGGTGGTAGCAAGGAGATCTCAATTTCTTGAAGAGACCTGCCCTTAGTTTCCACTACATTCCTCCTAACAAAAGCGGCTGCAATCAAGCAGAAGGAAGCAAAAATTGTGTACAAAACCTTTGCTCCCAGTATATCCAACAACCGCAAGAATAACAAGCCAACAAAGAAATTGACCACCTGAAATTAGCATCATAATGAACCATATATTCATCTTTCCAGAAAAGGATAGAAATTTTCTATTTTGATATGAACAACTTTTAAGCATATTTACTGTTCTCTTGCAAATCAACCCAGCCACATACTAGTTGAGCCACCATTATACAACGAAACGTGACAGACACAATATTAAAACTGAATTAACCTTATAATTTTCCCAAGTGAAAGCTAAGGATGTATTGAACTTACCCAATGCACAGACATGCATACAGCCATAGCCTTCTCTCTGATTTTGTTTGGAAATATCTCAGGCAAAAGAAGACCGGGGACTGGACCAGCACCTAGTGCAAATGTAAAGACAAATCTGCAAGGAATAATTAATAACTAGAGAGCACTTGCAATAAACATCTTAGCAGCATAGTATTGCTAGGAAATAAAGAGCGGCTGTTAAATAGAATCAGAGATGTTGATATATCACTTTCATATTTCAATGGCATCCTAAAGCAAGGATGGATTTAGGTTTGGCAATTAGGGGGCACCTGCCACCTTAATTTCTTAGGATTTCTTATTTATTATATATCTAAATTTTTTTAACTATTTTTTCACAAATAAACATAAATTGTGCCCCGCTACGAAAAATTTTTGGCTTCGCCCCTAAAGGACAGTTCTGTTTCCTGAAACATCCATTAAAGAAACTGTAAATGCTTGGAAAGAATATAAAATTTTCTCTTAAATTTTCATGAGGTCGCAATAATAAGAAAAGGAAAGCTATTATCACTTAGTAAAATCAAAATAGATGTTCAAAAAATCTAAGGTAGGGTCCTCTCATTCCTAACAGTGAAAAGTTCAGAGTGCGTATTCAAATACTCTCTTTTACAAGATTTAATTTAAATTTTGCGAACTCAATACATTTTTTAGCTTGTTTTTGTATTAATTATGCCCAACTCATTCAATGGCAATGCTTCTACAATTCCCTTATGGTGTAAATAGCCAAATTAGATCAAAGTTAAGATTTCATTATAACTTTCAGCCATGCTTCTACAATATGCCTGCAGAGGGGTAGCATGCAGCGAAACCAGTCAACCAACCACAACACAAAAGATTTATAAGTCATGAACAAAGCATCATGACGGATTGTCCCACCTACATCAGGAAAAGTGCAAATGAGCAATGTGTGAAGCACCTGGTCATAGGAGAATCTCCTTAGCAGAACAAGAAAGAGAACGTATAGGTGACAATGCCAAGCTAAACTCTATGAGAGGCCATAGTGCATGATCTCATGAGCAGATGATCAATGAAAGGGAGCAAGACACATCAAAGTAAGCTTAGGGGCTTACTCTCTTGTCTTTATCATGAGATCCTACCAATATTATGAATATAATTGGAGAGAGGGTGATACCTTCATCCCATAATCTTTGACTAAACATGAGGAAGTGCTCAACCTCAGATGTGGGGTATATAAGTGGAGATTTCATAACTAGCCACAAAAAAGGAAAGAAAAACCTACAATTTGGACCATCTTTGGGCATTTGTGGCTATGGTAGGCTGTGGCTAGACATGTATCCTACAACATACCAAGTGCGCAAACCACCTTACAAACAATGAAAGTCTGTTGCAAAACAAAATACTCCATTGGAGGCTTCTTCTTCCTTAAAACATGGGGGCTTTAGCATGTGCGGTGACTTATCGGTCCATAACCACTCTTATGGCCATGTATGTGAACCACCTCACAAAATTGTGGATCAGGTTAATCAACCTAACGAAGGCTTTATCTATCGTTGAGTTATGGAAATAGTATAAAGGTCAATAATGTCACACAAAAGGAAGCCAACAAAATACTCCTCGAAAAAAGTAATTCACTCCCAGATGAAATAATCAATGGTTAGCAACTTGGACTCCTTCACACTGCATTCTTCCATATTATCTCTGCTGGGTAATGTTTTTCTGAATCATAAGTTAATATATCTTTACCAGTTTAGCAGTAAATATACGCTTAAAAATTAACCTTAAAGGTAAAGCCAAATAACTATCCAAATCAGTCAATCTCACACAAAAGTTTCACGTCAACTACTTAGATAATAAGTAGGAGTTAAATCTGCAAGTTTAAGCATAGTACTTACATTAACATTCCACCAACAGAGAGATATAACGTCCCAGAACCTAGAAATTGATAGGTTGCTGCAAAAGCCTGTAGGCCCATTGCGGCTGCCTGGACAAGACGGAGCTGTTGATTTTATTCATAGGACAAACAAGAAAAATATTAATGAGAATTCCTTAATGTGGGTAGATTACCATGCCAACAAAGCTCCCAAAAAGTAGCACCTTCCTTCCCAGCTTATCCATGAAAAGCATTGCAATTATTGAACCTGAAAGCAAAAAACAGACATACAGAGACACACATAAAAGTATATCACAACTTTTTCAAAATCAACGGTAACAGAAACATAAATTTTCAGATTACCTGACAAATTAACAAGCCCTATGCATATGTTGGCAATGTTTGAAGGCACCTTGGCTCTTTTAAAGACAACAGAAGAGAAATAGAAGACAGCATTTATTCCAGATAATTGCTGTAAAGCAAATAGTGTTGTTCCAATAAAAACAACTGTAACAAAGGAGAAAGTTACTTGCAATAACTTCTAAGAAGACGGGAATTTTAGCAAGATGCACAACACAGCAATTAAAGATTATGAATGAGTTGCATACCCCTGAAATGTCGACCATAAAGTAACTCTGAAAACTTCACGCCATCTGCATCCTCCCCTCTGTCCGAACGTTGCAGCTCAGACATTGCGAATTTTACATGAGCAACTCCAAGTAGCCTTTCAAATTCAGCTTCGGCTTCACCAATTCTGGCGTGCTGCATCAGACAGAATAAATTTGGTAAATTATCCTTTAAGAACTATGCTTTAAAGAAAAACATGATAATCAACACTTATAGACATGTTTTATGTTACGAAGCAAAAATCTACTGTCTTCAGAAGGCAAGATAAACTCACCATGAACCATATAAACCAATTTACCATACAGACTACGAGAAAATTTAATTGATGCAATAGACTATCAGATTGATGAGTGATCAAGCAAAATAACTTGATCAATCAATGAAAGTCTATTTTGGTTTCGCCTCTGACTAATGGTAGGAGAGAATAGCCCATACACAAACAAGAAATCATAAAAGGGAATAAATCAATAAGGTACACAGGGAATGGATCTTCTCGTAACCTAAATACAATCAAATCTTACCATAAGAAAAGTTTAAAACCCCTAAATACAAACCAACAAAACATATCCTAATTTCTCATAATGCAATAACTACAAATAGAGAATACACAAAAAATTATAAGGAAAACATAAAGTTTATAAACCACATGATCAACTTCTTGAAAAAAAAAAAGATCAAGTAGGTAAAATATAGAAAAGCCAACTTCTTGTGATCGATAGCTTCAACTGTCAACTCTCGAGGAAGAAACAAAGTTTATCTAATGTCTTGAAAGAATTGGTTCTTAACTTTAGCAGAAGTCAAAAAAAGTAAATCCTTGGAAGACAATTTCCCTTATACCAGACACCTATCAAATAACAGGGGGTTCACCAGCCCGATGAATAGTTCATATTTTAGTTACACAACACCATTTTAGTGACTAACCCACCACAATCCCTCCACAGGTTGGCCTCCATCGCTGGCGACAGTAATTAGATAAGGTATCTGTTTCTCATAAGCTTCTCTATGACACCACTGCTATTCCACGGATGACAACATATATGATGTTCTTCACCTGCTAAAGACCTTCAACTGAAAATAAGGAAGAGAGAAGGGGAAAAAAAAAAAGCCAGCCAGTAAAGTTGGATGCTGGCATGAAAATCTTTGTGATAGAGAAAGTTTTGTGCATAGTTCATAATTTTGATGGTAAAATGATGGCTAGCGAGATCATGGCATATATTAAATCAATGGTAATTCCACTGGCCATCAGGAACCTTTTTATAAAAGCTGAATAACACACATGATGTGATTTGAGTTACAGAAAGAATGTGATTGGAGTTTTTATAAATGCAAGACAACGCTGTTATGAAGATTACAAGTATGTATGGTAATGAAATAAATAAATAAATAATAATAATCATTAAGTAATAAAAACTAATTAAATAAATATATAATTTTTATAAATGCACGCCTACGAATCATGAATTTTTAGTAGTAAATGCTTTATTTGGTGCAAAATGAATATGGCAGTCATGTGCAAAATAAAAATGAAGAATGTTTTCATTATGTTAAAGAGTAAGTTTACTGAATAATCATGCATCCCAATGTTATCACCATCAACATATTTACACCAAACTCTATCGACATCTCATTCAAAAACCTTCATCATCATTTATAATAGCCCAATCGATGAACTCTCCATTGACAATTAATCTATTTATGGTCAACTCCAGCAATAGCAAATATGCAAATGACGGCCCGTCAAAAATAAATTCATTGAAAGACCCATTCTGTCAATGATGGCAGAACACAATCTTCACCTATTGATGACAATCATGCCAATGACAACTTTGTAGAAGATGGTTATGCCAATGACAAGCAATTAAGGAAGGCTCCAATGACGATTCACTCTATCAACAATATCCATGCCAATGGTGACTTCATTGAATATCCCACCCTGTCCACGATTATTATGCTACGAATTCTAGTTCATCGATGTTTATTTTGTTGAAAAAAAATCATGCTGATAATAATTTGTTGAAACTATTTCCCATATTAGTTTCTTCATCGACGTTGAATATGCCAAAAAATGACTTCTTCGATGACCATTCCATTGACGAAGGTAATGCCAAATGATTTTATCAATGATCACTATTTTGATTGCCTACTCCATCAATGATGATTACGACAAGTGGATGAATCACAAGTGAATAATGTCATACACACGTGAAACATTTGGCAAGTTGGCACAATAGACCCTTTGCAAATAATTGAGTCGTAGTTAATCTTGAAAGCACATCTTTGACACATTCCCCATCCTAGTATGCTTTGAATGACTAAAATAAGGCAAGCTACAATTGTTAGTCAAGCTAACCATCATGTTGGTCAAAGCACTCTAATATTGATGATTGTGTCCATTTGAACCAGGGAAGATTAAACTATAAAATACTGAATAATTTAACTTCCTTCCCATAACCATTCCTTAACCAATTAACTTTGAACCCAAATACTTGACCATAAGTTACCTTATTTAAGATTTCCTTCTTGTATGGACGATTAACTATCCAAGCTTAATAGGAAGTCTCGACAATAGATCTAAACAAAAAAAAAATCTATTAAAGGAAATTTGGTTCAATCAATAGAACTCTTAAAATTGGAATCAAATCATAGAATTGATAATTTGGTTGGGGGTTCAACAGCCCTTCCAAAGAATCATAAAATCCTAGCAACTCCAATGGTGAAGACTTCTTTTCATATCTTTGGAGATCACAATGCTCGAATCATAATACACTCCAGCGCATAGAAATATCAATTTTTAGTGGCTTCATCAAAAACAAATTTATCTCTGGTCCAACCCAATAAGTTAAGGGCGTTCTCAAACGAAGCAGACTTCATCTACAAAAATACTTTGCATAAAATATTAGGTAGTAAAATCTGTGTAATATTAACTGTTAGAAATTTGCCATCTACCAGTCATGATAGCATAACCAGATAAATAAGGCCTCACAATCCAAATTTACATGGTGAACACTAGGGTTTGCCAATTGGGTAATACAACTCCTAGAGAGCTACTACAAAGAGTTAGCAACATAAAGGGGTTTGAGGAAAGGAAGGCTTCCTTCATAGCACCTCTCTTGAAACCAAACACAGGAAATACTAACTTACTAAGTTTATTCAATCTATAATATTAACTCTAAAAGACTAAACTCTCATAAAAGAAAACATGAAAGATATGCCAGAGCATAAAATCCAGATAATGCGTCCAAAGATCCGCCCCTAGGAGATCTATTGACAAGCTTTGTCCTCAATTTATAAGGTCTTTCATTTCATTAAAGAAAAAGAAGTTGCAAAGAAGATCGGCAGACCAACCATCAATACAAAGGTGAATGTTTGATGGGCTCTAACACTTGTTATTGGTGTCGTCGGCCTGGTCATATAGAAAGATATGGTCCATCTCTTGGCCAAAAAAGTGCTGAAGATCAGAAATCTGATGGAACTCCTTCACAAAAGACTGCAAGTGGGCAAAAAAAGATAGAATCAATAGCCTCAGCTCCTACCCAAGGTCAACCAAGACAATCAGTTTGACCTCTGGTATATTACCTTACTCATAGTGAACCTGAAGAAGCTATTGCTGCTTATGGTGATGAGGTCTGATTATTTTGGTGTTTTTCCTTAACATGTTTTTGTGTTCAGTATCTATGTGTTTTGAAGTATAGTTGAGCCGCCTTGTATCAGTCTTTAATTTTACAGTGATTACTTTTCATCTTAATAAAGGACCCTAATTTAATGGATAGCTAATGTTGACTTGCTTGAAGTCTGTTTCTAAATTTCGATGACAAATTTTTTTTGAAGAATATTATAACAGCTCATTTCAGTTACATGGGGAGAAGAAATGAAGGGAGTGGAGAGGAATCAAAGAGTTGAGCAGTCAAAAGAGGAAATGAAGAATCGAGGAAGAGGAAAAGAGGCGGTCGAGAAAATGAGTGAAGGGAGGAGAAGAAGCTAGAAGTGTCGGGAAGCCAAGGAGGTGAAATCGCATATTAAGAGTGGCAAACAACTTATCTGAGAGTCGACGAGAGAAGCAGGGAACTTTCATGATCTTGTAGATGTTGTGAGTGTGGTTAGGGCGAAGAGAAGGGGGTGTAGAAAGCTTTTGCGCCGTATTCGCTCGATCTCGATCGACCGAGTCGAAGGAGAAGAAAGGAAGGAACAAGGCGCAGCGACAGTCAAAGTGAGGAGTCGACTGCAATGGAGAGAAATAAGCATGTGAAGTCGTGCGGGTGCCAAGCCGAGCCGGAACTATTGCTTGCGAAATTTATTTTCCGCATGTTAGGGTTTGGCATGAAGTAAAATATAAAATTTTATACATGAATAACTTGAAGTAATACAACAACAACAAAGCCTTAATCCCACTAAGTGGGGTCGGCTACATAAATCTTTTTCTCCATTGTGTCCAATTTAATGTCACATTTTCATTTAATTCTAATAAATTAAAATCATTTTTTATACAATAAGCCCAGGCCTTCCTAGGTCTACCTCTGCCTTTCTTAACATAAGTCGAATCTAAAACATTTATTCTTCTAATCGGATCATCAGATGATCTACATTTAATGTGACCAAACCATCTAAGACGACTCTCTCTAACTTTGTCTGTCGCTGGAGCTACACCAACCCTATCACGAATAATTCATTTCGCATTTTGTCTCCAAGTGTAAAGCCACTCATCCACCTAATCATTCTTATCTTGGCAACACTTAACTTAGTATTACGCTTCTCTTTTAAAGGCCAACATTTAGCTCCATAGAGCATTGCAGGTCTCACTGAGTATTCACTGGCTCTTTTAGCTCACAGTTGCTTTAACTAACTTTTCAGGTTTAATTAAATTATTAAAAGGTGAATGATAGACGGGAAAAAGTTTATAGAATACGCGGACAATCATCAACGAGGTAATTTTAAATTGCACCACTTTAATTTAAATTTTTGTGGCTCTTCATCTGTTAAAATGTAAACGATTAAAGAAAATTTAATTCACACCGTCCGAACGTCTGTACCCGTCTTTGTTAATTCCAAACTCTGGGTCGGGCCATGACAACTGATCCTCTTGTTTCCATAAATGGCTAAAACCTATTATAAATAAGCGGTTGTTTCTTTAAGGCTATTGCTACCTCCCTACCTTTGATTGAGTTCTTCCACTCCTCATTTCCAGTTGGATTTATAATCTACCCTCCTTTCCATCATAACTCAAGCAAATAAAAGTGTAAGCTTCACTCTCATCAAGCCATCATAAGCTCCTTTTCAAAAAAGAGAGTTTACCTGACTTTCACTGCATCACTAAGGTGCCAACAAACTTGAATACATAATTAGCTTATGAATTTATTTTAATGCAATTTTAATCAGGTTGTAATAAGGTTTTCAAGTCAATTTGGTCAACTATAGAAATTTTGTAGCTTTCCTTTAATTGTTGAATTTTGTAGAATAGTAATAAGATTTTTTAAGACAATCTTCAAAGTTCTAGATGAATACGAATGAAGAAAATAACGGTGGAGGGACTCTGCTTATGCATGTTGATTACTAAAGCTCTATTGAAAAGTGTCAGCAATATAAGCTTCATTATGGATATCTCGATATCCAAAGAGCCTTCCTGCCTATATAACAAATCAAACAAAAAGCTAGTCTATCTAACTTGACAAATTAAGAAAGATCCACTCAAATTCCATGTATTCAAAGACAATTTGCTTGAATTTCAAGCAAATCAAGGTGTAACAATTCAAATTCAAGAGACCCATAAGCAATCTTGTGTGGCAAAACATAATTTAATAGATAATGACTATGAATGTGGCAGGTTTAACTCAGTTTCCCAATGTTTCTTATTTTGATTGCTTTCTTCTTCTATTTTCTTGAACACTTTTTCAAACCTTTTCATTTATTCTTCACTTCAATTTCTCAATGATTTTTTTTTAATTTTTATTTTATTTTTAACTTTTTTATTAATATTACTTTATTTTATTTTATTCTTCTTTTTTTTTTTGCTCAGTGTAAACTTTTATCTCATATGCAACTCATCTCCTCTCAATTACATATATTGTGCTTTTGAATTACTTCATTCTATAACTTCTCAATACTCCTTTTCCTCCCTCTTTTTCATTTATATTATTTTTTTTTACTTTTTTGCATAACTCCTTTGTTTACATGCTTGTTACCTTCCTTTGTTTTATCCTATGCTTCCCTCTCACCACAGCCCATTCAACTCAACCACCTTCTTCCCTTAGGTTTCGACAAGATTAAACTCCAAAAAAGTCCTTGAATATTTGTGTGGACCTAATTTAGTCCTAAAATATCATATTTCTCCAATTTATTCTCTCGAAAATATAAATTGATCCAAAATGATCTATTATGTAGAATTGTGACACAAAATTGATCCCAATCGAGCCTCTCAACCATGCAAAATTGTTTCTAGTTGAACCTCCTAAGGACCATTTTGGACCAATTTGATATAGTTGAGACTAAATTGAAAAGACATGATACCCTCCGATAAAACTAGCCACATACAAATAGTTGAGAGATTACTTTGAAGTAACCAAGTTTCAATATATTAACAAAAAAAATGCTAAAATCAACAATGATTGGAGCAATAGTAGAAGGCTTAAGTGGGGCTAAACAATTTCAAAATTGTGGAGCCCAAAATTTTGAACCAATTAAATGATTAACTAAATAAATGAGAATTTTATCAGCAATTAAGCAGTGCTTTAATTTTTCAATCGAACAACTAAACATTGTGCTTTCAGCGAAGGGACAATACTGATTAATTAGAATAAGAAAAATTAAAGTCACAAAGCCCCATATATTCAAGTTAATTTGATAATCCTCGTCCATATCCGTGTTTCAAAGGTGGTTGTTTGCAAAATATACAGGTATGGGTCAATATTAGTAAATATAACAATATAATTAAGCTTCATTTAGAGGAAGCAAATAACCTTATAAAGCCAGTGTGGGCTTTCAGCACAAAATTCCATACAAATCACCAGCAAAGCAGCAGGAACAGCAGATATCCAAAAGCAAATTCTCCATCTAATAAGTAAATGATGTGTAATTAATTAAATAACAATTAGTCCAAAATAAAACAACAGTATTCGTTTACCCTCCAATAACCTCCTTCACTGCAATTCCAACAAGGAGGGCCCCTGTAAGTCCTAGACAGGTAGCAATTTGAATAAAGCTCCCGTATGTTCCTCTCACAAATGGAGGTGAAACCTGATAGCAAAAGAGTTTTACAAGTGGAGAATGAAAATTCAATATGAGAAATCAATCAGTACACAAGAGAATATTTACTCTACCTCCGTTACATAGAGTGCAGCAACTGGCGGACCTAAGCCCATTCCTGTTCCAACTAAGAATCTACCAAGGAGCATTCCTTGTAAATTGCCAGCGCTTGCACTGAAAATGTAGAATTTTGGTTGTTATGATTCAAAGGACGATAATGAGTGTCATGAATTCATTCAAAAAAAAAATATATGGAGACTGAATATAATTTCCTAAGTTGCCAGTATATCGAATCATCAATCAAAGCAGAGACTCAGTAAATTTTGGCAAAGTCTAACAAAGAAATAAAGCAAAAATAAAGCACAAAATATCATAACAATGCCCGTCAACAATATTAACTTAGATGATAGCATTGAAGCCAAAAAAGAAATGCGCACAAGAAGCAAATTAAATACCTTAAACAAGCTCCAGTAATCATTGGCAAGGCACTCAACTGAAAAGCCCTTCGCCGCCCAATTCCATCTGCAATCCAACCACTAAACATGCAGCCAACAAGTGCACCTCCGAGGCAAATACTCACAACAAACCCTACAAGAAACCCAACCAACCCTAAATAAAGTACATCGTGATAAGAAAACCTCATAGTTAACAAAACCAGAAAGCCTAGTTCTACCTTCAGCCAAGGTGTTCCCAGTAAACCCAAGATCCATGGAAATGTTCTCCAGTGACTCATTAACAACACTGTAATTGTAGTAATTCTCATTTCAAATCTCTTCAAAATACCAATAACATAAATAAAAATAAAAAAGAAACAAGCACGTCCGATCTCATACAAGGAAAGCGAAGAGCACCTTAAGTGATATCCAAACAAGAAGGAAGATATTGTCGCTACGCATACATGTCGTAGAGAGAGCCTCCACGATGGATTACCAACTTCTTCTTCAGATGATGGAGAATTCAGCAAACGTACTAAACGAAGGCCAAAAACGAAAATATAAAAAGCTCGACGTGCAAATAAAAATAAAAAAAACTATTAATCAATTTCATCAAACAAAGAAAAATGTTTCACCGGCAGTCTCTTCATCATCTCGATCCACGGGATCCATCAGCTCTCTCGAAGACAAACGTTTGTGAATGGCGGAGTTAAAATTCAGCCGCATCCTCCGATCATCTGACCAAATCAGTCCGCTAAAAGCAGTACCCAAAAAACACGACAAGAAGACGCGAAGCAGAAGAAATCCAATACAAATGCTTCAAACTGATCGCCTAAGATGGGTGCACGGGAAGATCGCAGAAAAATAAAACAAAATTGCGCAGAAGGAGATTGCCTTCGCTACTAAATTGCGCAGTGTGGCGTCTGGCAAGCGGCTGAGCGGCAAACCTGCGGAAGAACCGGCGGATTGGATGGCTGGTAGGGATTACGTTTGTGGACTTACGTGATTTCCGAGCTTCCAGTGCCTTCTTACTTCTCCGACTGCTAATGCGGTGACGGAATCGTACCGAAGAAGTCGCTGTTTATGAACGAATGACGAGCGACTCAGATTAGACGACCACGTGTTCTCTTCAGCCGGCCCCCATCGCAGAAAACTTCTCATTTTTCATATTTTAAGTTTAATTATAGTAAAAACATTTATCTTGAAGAGGAAAGTTTACATCATGACTCTAATTAATATCTGTCATTTTTTTAATAATTTAATATATACAAAGTTGCAGACAGTAATTGGAGATCTGATGCAGCTGTAATATCTTTTCGTAAAGAGAGAATTGAGATTGGAATATATGTATAAATATATAAAGAAATTAACTTAATAATTAAATAAAAATAATAATAGTCTTGACAATAATGAGTCGAAAATATTTTTTGTGCATTCGCGCGTTTAATTAGCATAAAAGAAATTAATGACAATATATAGTGTTGAATACATATCTGTCCTATGAGACATGCTCGGGATTCGAGTGATAGAAACTCTGAGAAAGAGGTAGAGATAGCGAGAAAGAAGGAAAATACTACATATAGACTTCTTATATTGACAAACTGGGTATTTTCGAGCTCTGTGACCTATTTTATACATGAAAAGTAGAAGTTGCAAGAGAGAAGAGGAGAGAGTTCTCCCTATAGAGTATAAGTCTAAAGAAAATAGTCATGTTATGGTCCCCATAATTATAAGAGATAGACGGATAAAGTCTAAAATTGTATGTTTGCCCTTGCTTTAATAGGCGTATTACGGGATTTTATTTTTGCACATTTTCGTATTCATAACTGGTTTTAGCATCTTTTTGTGTGTATGTACTTCCGCTCGGACGAGCAGGTCTTTAGGTCGGACGACTGCACTAATGTTGGTTGCCTTCACTCTGGGAAACAGTTTGATTTTGAGTATGGTAGTCGATTGGCCTTAAGGAGTTCGGTCGGTTAGCTTGATTGTTGTTTTTTGGTGATCTCTAGAGATCTTTGTGGGAGCTACTAAGAGAGCCTCGCGTTGATACTTGTGAGATTGTTGGGAGTGTTAGGCATTTAATTGGTCGTCGGCCTGCATACCTATCTATGGTAGCCCTGGTTAGCCCTTTGGTCATCTGGCATTTAGTCGGTCGGCTGGTGGTCTTCAGCCGGTCAAACTCATGAAGACTTGTAGCTTTTCATCTGTGATTTAGATCGTTTAGATTTTCTTAAGATTCGTGCTGATCATTTTTTTGTGTATAAATTCAGTTTCTCAATTTTCTTGTTTCTTATTAGCGACAGTTGCGATAAAAATAAGAAAATTTTTAATGTAATAAATCAACTCTTAATAGTCATAATTTAATATAATGATTACTCTCTAGATTTACATGCTCATGACCCTTATATATAAGGCGTATTTGATAGTTCTTAGTATCTTGAGTCTGTTTCTCCTTGCATCTTCTCAACTTTTTTGTCATCCTTATGGAAAAATGATATGATTCATCTCCTAAACCTACAGACGGGGCAAAGATGTTAGCTTCCCTTGGAGTAAAGAAACATTGTCATCCGGAAGGCGAGACTGTGAAGAAGAAACTTGCTAAAAGGTTGAAATTGTTCGAGCGAGTAGAATAAGAGAAGTTATCAGATTCAATTGAGAGGTTCCAGAGAAAGGTCAACCCAATGTTGGAAAGGAGCTGGGTGGTTCGACAGCTAGTCAATTGACTAAGGGCCCTATTGAGGTTATGGCTCAACCAGAGATTGCAAAGCCTATATGACTTGCGACCTTTCATTACTAAATATGGGTAGAGCTGCTTGGACTGATGTGGAGAGGATCTTAAGTACATTTTCTTCATTTTTATCTTAGGAATTATTTAGATTTTTTTGGTCTTGCTTATCAATTTTTGTTTCTTGTAGACGAATATTCTTTGGTGACGGTCAATATCCAACTGTAGTTGCAGCTCTTGTGCTTTAGGCATCGGCCGACATCGAGGAGAACGTGTACAATGGCCCGATCGACATTGTGATGATCCGAGAGGAAGTGGATGAGAGATGTTGGATGTCCTCGAAGACCTTGACCCGTCGCCTAGATGAAATGCAAATTGTCTTGGCTCAACGAGAGCAGGAACTTCGCGTGGTGTTGATCTGACTGGAGGAGATGCGAGGGAAAGCAGCTGATCATTCGTCGAGAAGAATCTGAACTTTGAAAGGATGCCTTCGTGCTGTGGGAGCATTCTGAGATTGGTCGAGTGAATAAATTCAAGTTTGACGATCAAATGTTGTATAAAAGATTAGTTAGGAAGGGTCTTCTGGCTGAGGCAGCCGAGGATAAGTTTTTGAAGAATCTCATATCAGATTAGGGTTCAAGTGCAATTATTTTATTATTGAAATAATAGATATTTTATTTTCTTTTGATCTAGATTTCTGTGTTGATGTGATATTTTACTCTCAAAATTTTTGTACGATGTTTTCACTTTTGAATGGTCCATATAAATAGGAGCTAAGATGTTTATTTGAACGCTTGCTTTAATTTTTTTCGGACTTCTATCACTTTTCCTTTTTTTTTTTGGCTTTTCCTTTCATTTTTATTTCCTCTTATTTTTTGATGGCTTTGAAATGCCATCCCCAAACTTTTAGTGTGGTAGTTGCAGCTGAACGGTCGATTTTATCTCCTTTGGATGTACTTTTTGTGGAGGTGGCCTTTATCTTTGATTTGAATATCAGCTTTTAGGTTGTTGATCCGGATGAGAGGGCTACTAATCAGTTTAAAGATGGTTTGGTGGTTTATAGAGATCAACTGAGATACGAATTTTGGTTGCCCTTATGCTAGGAACTTTGGGTGATTTTCAACTAGTATGGTGTTATCCTGACACAGATCAAACTGAATTCAAACATGGCGATAATTTATGTAGTTTTATGCCGGCAAAGAGGAATCCCTCACTCAACTGTTGTTCAACCACATGCTTTCTATCAAGGTGCAGGCTAACGAGTTTGTGCAGTTTTTGACAGTCGATAAGTTTTAGTTCTCAGCCTTAAAGAACAAAGTGAAGGACTGGAAGTACAAGTTCTTCATCGTCTCATCTTCTACAATCTTTGGGAATTAGAACCGTGTCGACCAACTATGCCTTCAAGAGAAAGAAGGGGGCAGATTACTCCTGAGTCAAGGGAGTTGATATCGACAAACAACTCCTTTCCGTTTTCCAGTACTCAAATTCGATGACTGTGAATAAAAAATCCATCCAACTTGTGGTTTAAAAAAAAAGCAATGAAATTTGATGTTTCTTATAATCAACGGAAATTACAAATCAAATAATTTTTCTTATACGATTGATTCGTTATTTTCATTAGTTACAATCATCATATCTTCTTTTCTTGATACACAATGTATTGTGCTCACCTGAAAACTTTCTAATATATGAAAAATAATCCTTGCATCTAATTATTTTGAGATTTAGTTTCTAAATTTTAAGATTTAGTTTCTAACTACTTCATTAATAATTCAATCTACATTAAGGGTTTGGTACATATTTATATTCCTATTTCATTAAAATCTCATGAAAGCATGCATAATGAATGACAAATTCTACTAATGATCACAATAGTCTCACCAAAAATCTTGTCCATGATGACTAAAAACCCTTATCATTTTTTTATCTTGAAAAAGTTCATTTAATGTAGTAGAAATGACTATGGATAAAGTTAACGAATTTCTTAAAAAGGTATACTTAGATGAATCAACATGTTGTTCAACTCTAACATAGATGCTTTTATGATAGATAACTTTATTGACCTGTTACAAAGGATGAATCCACTACTTAACTTTTTCTTTAATGAATTCAGTGTTGCTTTCACAAATAATTTTTTTTAATTGTAATTATATAGGGTATCTTAATGAAAAATTAATTTGAGATAGGAGTATTTTGATCATTATTCCAATTATTTATCTCAATATTTTGATCATTACTCCAAGAAAAATTACCTTGATTTCTCTAATTAGGATTATATTTAGTGATGTGATTCTGTTTGTAGTAATATAGTTCATGAATTATATAGTTTAATAATAAGATTCAACCAAAGAATAACACAATTATCGCATATCATCAATTGACTTTGTAGTTTATTTATGCTCATACTTTCTAAAATCTAAGATAAATCAACCACTTGTGAAGTCAATGCAAATGAAATATTATATTCATGTACATTTAATATTTTGTTATATTTATTCTTTCAAGTGATCATGAATAATTTATGGTTGTTATCTTCTCTATCAATGTATAAGTCTTTTTAAATGATTTAGATGGTAATGATCCTCTTGTTGTAGATTATCTTATTATCTTTAATGAATTAACAAAATTATTATAAAAATTTTAAGGGGAATTTAGATACATACCTCATAGTTCCTATGTATTTATATATCTAACATCAAAATTTATACATCTAAATCTTTCATAGCGTATCAAAAGTATTACTATGTTAACTTTTAAAAAACGAAATACACATTTTCATGAGGCGACATATATTTAAGAATTGAAGTTTAGGTTAACTATCCAAATACATAAGAATTGAACTATATACATGTAAATCTTCCAAATTTTAAATGATCAATCAATTAGATAGGCATGCTTTGGATATTTTAGATAGTGTTTATATTTCTCCTAAGTCTCATATATTAATTATCTCATTATGCAACTGAGTGAGTAAAGTAATATCATTTCTTAACATAGTTTTTAATTAAATAGAAAGAATAATTTGTTAAATTTTCTATGCTAGTTCATTTGATCATATTTGTGTTTTTTCTTAGTGAAAATGAAAGTAGCTCAAGTATTGTTATATCATCAAATTTAAAGAATGTACATATCACATTGAAATTGTTGGAAGTGGCAGGCATAATTATTTGATGCAAACACACACATTTATAAAATACAAGCACACACATATATGTTTATTGAATCATGTTATGTCCGTGAATCAACCGTAAGGAATAGAGCATAAGATGAGAGAGAGAGACGAAGTGCATAATAACCAACAGTAATTCAACATTTTAATGGAGGCATTATAGGATATTTGGGGTATTTTACATGTACATGCGTTTGGTTCAGCCATCCTATGGCTCAGTCTCCTGGAATCAATTTGTTCTAGTTTGAAATGACTATTTGTCCAACTGTACTAAGTCGGGGTTGCCGGTCGGCCTATGATGGTCTGCAGGTCAACAAAGCTTTACTCAATCGATTAAGTTTTGCTGGTCAGTTGTGCTAGTATAATTGTCTACTATTTATTACTAGCTAAAGAACTCATGCCGACAGAGTAAGGCTAGTCTATCGGGCAGAGAGCGAATCACCATAATCTTATAGATTGCCTACTCCTTGACGAGGTTATTCTTCGGGATGCTCCATGTGATTATGTTATGGTCAGTTCTTGGCTTTGGATGAGGAATCTCAAGGGCGTTCGCGAGATGATTAGCGATGTTTAATTCTTCCCTTGAGTTGGGTTGTGGCGAGAGGTAGGTCTATGCCTCCGCTCAACTTGATTGACCTTGGTCTCGGTTGGCCTCTAGCGCCCGACTCAGGGAATCACATCTAATCAAGTAGGTCCTTTAGTATTCCTCAAGCGAACCCTTTGCCTTCTACCAGCGGACCCTTGAAATGAGTTATTGCTTATATTCTTATTCATCTATATACGTAACATCAACCAAAATGAAGCTGTAATATATTCCATTATCAAAGGAAACTGCATATACTTCTTTTATTTCAGATTTGTTTATGTAAAATTAATATAATTCATATTATATGCATTAATATTGACTGAAGTTCACATCGTAGAGAAAGAATTTTTTTTTTCCCTACAAGAGAGAAGTTTTAGTTTGTAAACTTCAAATTAATTTGAATAAAAAAATTACTTGAAAATTTAGTCTATGTTTAAAATTTACATGAATAAGCTTATATTCATTTTTCTTTGCAATTATCTTAAATATACAAATGTATCTTTATGCAAGTATGTTTCTCAAAATAAATGATGCGTGAGTTTCATTAAGATTTATAAGATGATATATATATATATATATATATGTCCTACAATTCTACAATGGATCAGAGAGCTTCGATTATCGATCAACTTTGTCGCTTATTAGGTTTAGAGTCTGTTTGGGCAGCTATATCTGTTTGAAGAAACAAGTATGAAGCTGTTGAAGAAGAAACTGTAGTTCAAAAAGCTGCGATAGCTATTATAAAAAAAAAATCAAACAGAAAAAATTACGTTCCAAACACACCGTTAGACGGCGAATTTTTGCATCCGGACGGTGTACGCAGAGCTGCGTACGTCGTCGAAGTTTTTTTAAAAAAAAAAAATAATAAAAGCGGGCCCCACCCCATACACTTTTGGGGTGAGGGTGTGATATTATTGGACGACGTACACATCTCTACGTACGCCGTCCGTATGCAAAAATTTCGCCCCTTAGACAGCTTCTCAGATTGTTATTTAATTGAATTGAGATTGGACAATCAATAAAAAGTATTTGTGCTTGATGCCACGAGTTTAGTTCATATGGCGTTGCTCCCGTCTCACAATTAAAATGAATATTCAACTGGCATCCGTGTGATCCAACTCAGAGCATATTATTTAAAAATAAGGTGAAGATTCTTGGGAGAGGTTAACTCATACCTTTGTTCAATAGAATTGCAAGGTGCCCTTCCGGCTTCAATTTTAGCACAAAGATCATTAACCGCTCAACAATCAATTCAAATTTTAGCTCATATCAAAACAAACGAGAACAAAAAATTTAGGGGCAGTTGATTTTCAAGATTTCATCGCATTTTTGAAGTCGGTGCCGCGCTGGGCTCCGCAATCATGCCTGCGTGCCGTGTTCGAAGGCTGCGTATTACCCCTCGTGGAAGCAGCCGCTCCCTCATCACGATTCAAGAGCTCTACGCTAACCGCTCCCCCTTCTTCGACGAGAATCAATTTAGGTTTGTGTGAAGAAGCGAAGAGAGGAATATTGCAAGCTGATGTGTTATACGCATCTGCGGGTTCTGTAGAGGATGGTTCGCGTCTGCTTCGAATGCTTTCAATCTCGGGTTCGCTTTGGATGGGTAAAAGCAGGAATGTTTTACAGAGAATCAGAGAGTTTCGGAGCATGGTGGAAGATGGTCGTAGGAGATGGTGCAGATTTTGATTCAAGCTGAGGTTTTGATGAACTGGGAAGGAGATTAGTTTGGAATAATATTGAGCTCTGAGAATGTGATTTTTTGAATTGGAAGGTGAAGTTGCAGTTCATGGATGCCATTTCTCACATTGAATGGGAAGAAAAGAAGTGTACATTTGATTCTAGATTCGAAGCAAGGAAATTGTTTGGTTTGATTCAGTTTTTTCTACTTTGTTATATTTATTTCTACTGCGCATTTGGGACGGATTTGAATTCTCTGAATCAGTTGAACAATCTTTATGATTATTCAAATATCTGAAGTTCAATAAATTAGCAAAAAAATTGATGTTAAATGGAGAAACATGAAAAAAAAAAAAAACAAAGATGGAAGGAGTGCTGGAGGAGAATAGGGGTGAGCATTCAATTTGGATGGGTATGTTTTCAAATTGATCATACCAATTGCAACTGAAATCTAAAATTTTGAATACCGAATCAATTTAAATTTTGATAACATGTAAGTCAATCTTAATTTGATTTAACAAACATTACTGTTTCAAACAGCACAATTGTGTTGGGTCAAAATGATCATTTATCCACAAACAACTACAAATAAGCTATTATCGAACCTCACAAACCAAACAACTTAACTTATTCAGTTCATGAGCAGAATTATCATTTATCCACCAAAAACTGCAAATCGGTTGTTTTGCAAACGCTCAAACCAAACAGTCGTACCAACTTATCAACATAAGTTACTAATCTACAGCTTATCAAGAAATGCTGCTTATCTGGATATGTTGGATAAGCTACAATTGCCTCAAACAGACCCTAAAATCAAAATTTTTTTTCGAGCCATACATCGATCGGCTCAAACTAACTCAAGATCGGTTTGTAGTATTTTTCTATTTATAAAAATTATATATATATAATGCTAAATAAAATTGAATATAATGAGTCATGAACTAATTTCAAGCTGGAACAAATCAAAATAACTCAATGTAAACAAATTAATTTCAATTTTAACTTATGAGACAGAAACATATCCAAATAACTCAATTTGAGCTACCTCGTTTCGATTTCGAGTCAGATCGAGCTGATGGCTTGAAATCGAGTATTAATAAGCTATGAGCCAATTTCAAGCCACACTGAACCCATTTCGAGCTGGTTTCAGATCATTAACAACCCTAACGGCGCTATACAAAAATGGACAAAAGGAGAGATTCATATCTAAGAAAAAAATATGCATCAAAACTAAAAATGACAAGTTATTTTAATGGTTTCCTTAATAATGAAGTACATCAAATTACAAGTTACAAAAATAAAATTTTTCAACTTTCACTCACAAAATAATCTCAAACCTGAATGGAAAAAACTCTCCTAGGCCGTTTCACTGGTTTTAGTATTATCTCAACTTTCAAAATAAGCACCAGAATCCACAATGAAACAGGCTGAACTAACCTCTCATATGTTCTGAACGTATAGCATTGACGCCCTAAATGCGTGCTCTCAATTCAAGCGAAGGAGATGATATTGCCGAGCTCTGTACATAAAGAGAATAACAGTTCAGAGTCCAAATATTACAAAGGCAATAAGATTATAAAAAATAAAATAAACAGGCAGCTGAGCATAGAAAAGAAAAGCAGGTAGTTTATGATAGTGCTGACCATGACACTCATACAATGCAGATCTTTCATATCACATAAGAACTATTTTACTATTAAAAAGTGAAATACACCTTTTCATGGATATATAAGGGGGTATTTTTGGTGTTAGATATGTAAATACATATGAATTGTGTGGTATGTATGTAAATCTTCCAAACAAACAAATGTTAAACTGTTAATTTATCTATAATCACCAATATAATTTGTCTCTGAGATTCATTTCTGTGAAGACAGATCACAGCTTTTATTTCTTTTTCTAATTTCAGTTTTAGGTATTTAATTATGTAATTAGTGACACAAATTGGACAAGTGGATTTAATTCTTACTTATCATATCATGACTTTTCATTTTAATTCATAAATATTCCTCCCAATTTAGAATGAATTAGGAGAAGAAACTGTAACGAAATGAATGTGGGGATGAAGCAAAGAATAAAAAATGAAGTACCAGTGGAAGGCCCTTTGCTGCTCTTTCTTCCAAGTACTTGGATGGAGCAAAGAATCCGCCATACGCGTCTGCGAACTTTTTGAGCTTTGAATAAATATAGGTAGATCCAACCGTATCAGCCCAGAATACCAGACCGCCCCTTTACATAAAGCAATTAATATTAGATGAGTTTCTAATGGGGAAATGAAAAACCTGAAATATGACAAAATTGCATGTAATTCTAATCTCTAGTATCACATCATAATCATTCGCCACAAACCCTTAGCTCACTTAAGTTATAAGATAACAGTTATGTCCGCTAATTGGCTATTTTTCAATTTTAAGGGCTATCATTGGTATTAATTTTAATTTCACAAGATCATTTGGTAAGTATTTAGTGTTGCAAGATTAGTCTCACAAATTTTCACACTTGTCCCATTAGTTCTATCCATTGGTGTAAATGAGTCAAGCAGAGCACTGAGACATCCCTAGGTTAATCTCAAACTTGATTGATTTATCAAATTCGAGCCTGATCTTAAGCTCAATTCCACCACTTTGGGTCAATGTATAAGCTGCCTTATTTATTATAAAAGAGAATGAATTTTGATTCAAATATTTCTTGTAATATAATGATAAAAATAATGAAATGCTGCATGAGAAATAATATAAAATCACTTAATATAAAGAAATGAGATGTACATTTCTGATGCATAGATTCCTAAGACCTCATGTAATTTATTACAAGTTTATCTAATAATTAATATGTAGATATGCGATTATCTATTACGATGCAATGCTACAATAACTTAAGTTGTGCAGTGATTATTTTCACTACTAATAAAATAGTAATAATAATAATAATTTATTGAATAGAAAAATAAACATAATAAAATAATGGAACTTTAATGCTTAATTAATAATGAAAATTAATAGTTACTTAGAATAATAAATAATTTAATTTTTATATCATGTTTATGTTACATTTTCACCTTAGAAGAGTCGACGTCGGAGCAAAGCGATCGGCATCGATGTAGTTACTTGCACTTTTAAACTATAGCAATAATTTGTTTCTTCTCAAATATGTTTGCAGTTGATGTTATTTGATGATGTTTTATTCTGATTGAGCTATTCTTTTGTTTATTGGCCATATCGTAGCGAATATTGTAGCGAATATTGTAGCTATTTACTCATTCATCTTAGTACTTGTTTTATATATTATGATTGCTTGCAATGAATACATATATTTATGTTGACTGTTTGCATGTGCATGCCTGACTATGATAGAACACCTCTTGATGGTACTAGCGGGGAAGACTAATGTACTCGTGCACGTAAACGGAAAAGAATATTGATATTAAAGTACCTTAAGTGGTACAAATTTTTTAGACGGTGTTTTCTATGATGGTTATATATATATATATATGAAATGATATTGATAAGATAATGATATAGCCACCTTTAAAATAGCATGTCAAATGTTTATATTGATTTATAAAGAAGATTAACTGACATACATATTGTTCTTTCTTTTTCTAGTAATGTTGTAGTTCAGAACTATAAGTATTCACTAGTTTGTTAACTCATAATTATGTTAATCTAACTTTTCAGATAAATTTTAAGAGATTAAGAGATGAGCGATAGCAAGGAAAACATTTATAGAAGTCGGGGACAACTATCAACAATGCAATTTTAATTTATCGTTTTAAATTATATTGTTTAATGATTCATTCATCTATTAAACAGTAGACGAATATAGAAAATTTATTTCACACCGTCCGACCGTTTGTACCCATCTTGGTTAATTCCAAGTCCCGGGATAGGTTGACATGTTATTATATTTTGTACCTAAATTATGTTCACTTAAAATTAATTAAATTTCAATAAAATAAAAATTGCATCACCACTCTTGTGAATTTTTTTTTATGGAAATATGAACATGTCCTATACATGTCTCGATAAAGTAATTGGAGCTACCAAAGGCTTCAAATATAGTAATTAAGCACTTTACTTATCATACTTCACATCAATCGTGGCTTAGACCTAGCTGCTACACATCATATATAAGCGTGAGTCTATATACAGTTAGGGTTCACATTCAACAGATAACTAAATGAAAATCTATGGCAGGATATCTTTCACATGATTATTAGTTATAGGGTTCAATCATTTGTATTAATCTTTATCTATCATAAAGACCTAACAATATCACTTTCCAAAAGAAAACTAAACGGGTCAAGCGGCCTTCAGTAATCGAGTTTCATGAGCTTTCGTAGAAAATATTGTAAGCGTCATGATAGGCATCTTCCCCATCAAGAGGAAGAATAATCCTACATAAACCCTTAGTTGAAAAGTTTAGGAATGAATGCCATTCCAAAAAGATTCTATTATATAACATCATGAGTTCAATTTGGGCATCTACCTCTAAAGGTTGCGGAGTTATAATATTTTAATGACTAAAATTAGAATCCATATCCCCTATATAAACGAGATACCCATATATGTTAGCACGAGTCTAATTCAGGCATCTCCCTCAAATGATAAAAGAATTATAAGATCCCATAGATTATGTTATGACCTAGGTTTCCATGTCTTAAAACAGATATCCTTATAATGGCATCAAGAGCTAGTTTGGGCATCTCTCACTTTAGGCTGTGTGAGTTGTCAGTTACTAATAACTAACACCGGGTATGCCAGGCATAGGTACCCAAACATATAATCATGAGTTAGCTTAGACATCTATCTTAAGTGATTGTGGAGTTGTATGACCATAAAAAAAAAATTTTAGGATTCAATATATTTATATGATATCATGAGTCCAATCGGGTATCTCCCTCAACAAATTATGGAGTTGTAAGACATCAAATATTAAGCTTACAATTCATATTCCCTTGGAAAATCCCATTATTGTCTTTTTAGAACTCTATGGGATTTTTAGTTTCCTTAATAGCTCATAGAGCTTATTCCTAGCAGTCTCCGATAATCAAGATTTATACAATGCTCAAGAAAATCAATCCCAACATATTTAATAAACTTTATCATTAATCTCCTTCCTTGGTATTCATATACCTTGATCATCTTTTCTGAAAAATCTGAGCCTCTTTAAATAAATTTACATATTTAGCACATGGGGTTCTTGGAGAGGTGCAGCGAACCTCAAATGAAGTTCAAATAATAATACAAAAACACTAAAAAGAAAACAAGGGAAAATAATTAAGTTTAACTTCACTCACCTAAATTTGGGGAAACCCATTCCAAGTATAGAAGCAACATCAATATCAGATGCTCGAAGTACAATTCCTTCATCCATTACCCTGCATGCCTCGTTTACAACTGGAAAGAATATCATCTCCACAATTTCTTCATCGGTAAAACTTACAGGCTAAAGAAAGCATTATACAAACATGTTAAATATTTGTCGCATAGATTAAACCAAAATGAGGTTTACAAGTAATATAATCATAAAAGATAAAAAGTTTCTCAGCCTCATATAATCTCTTTTCTTTTTTTCATTTTTAAGCTGAATTTTGTCAGGAAGCTAAGATAGAAGGGTACCTTTACACCAGACGTGATGAGTGTACGCTTCCTAGATTCATCAATGACAGTTTGTATGGAAGGATCAGGTTTTGGCCTGCTTCCTGATTGATACAAGTAGTAACCCTTTCCATTTGCTTTTCCTATCAAAATAAGTTGGAAAATTCCAAAGTTCTCAAATAGTACATGCATACAAAAACTATTGCAACAACACACTAGATTGGTTCACCTTACCATTTCGACCACTTTGTATCATCAACTCAAGAAGATCTGACTCAAATGTACGCCCTTTAAAGGAAGAAGCGAATATTGGCTTAACTGCCAAAGCCACACCATAGCCAGCCACATCTTGAAGTCTACAGGCACACCAAAGCACAATAAACAAATAAAAATAACATCACCTCAGCAATTCAATGCAAAAGGATGCAGACTTTATCAAAAGCTTAAAAATAAATGTCTAGCTGTGCACTTTATAAATTGTTTGCACAAACGAATGAGCAAAACCATGCAGTGGAATAATCTCTGGCTGCCTCCTAGAATTCATATATTTCAATTTCATTTCATAAAGCTGTAAGTGCGCATACAATACAAGCATGATAGACCTCACTACCGTTTCTTCTAGTTTTACCACAAGATTGCACCAAAACTATGTTAGTGTCGAATGAAAAAGAATTAGTAGTAAAGTTGCGTTGAGTATACACACAGCAAAATATCACAATGAAAACAATAATACTGCACGTATGCCTGTAACATAGGTGTAACATACAAGAAAAAGTAGTGAAATAATCCAAACATTCCAGAAATATAGCATAGTAAACCAGAAATCAACAATTTAATACTCATGTTTCATTTGACAATCATTATAGCTTTCCTACAGGTGTTGCGGCATGAGACATGCATGATGAGAGTGTGTCAAATGATGTAGCCCCATGAGCAGTTTGCTCTCCATCCACTGAAATCGTCAATGAAGCCATTTGCTGGACATAATGATTCACAAAAGAAGCACAACAGGATACACATTTCATTTGTGCCAAACAAAAACTTGGTACAATAACATGTGGATTGCATATGTATCAACATTTCAGAAAACTCATTTAAGTGTGCAAAACCAACTTATGGACATTTTGATTTTGTGAAGAAGTTCTACATTCTTAGAGTAGACAGGATATAATATAATTTTAAAGAGTTGACTAGAAAAGTATATTGAACTACGGAAAACTAGGATGAATGCAATATAATAAACATAAGATGAATTTGTTGTTACAAATAGCTACAAAAGCATATCTTTTCTTCAGGGACATATCTACCAAAAACAGTACAAGTTTCAAAAAAGATTGGACAACTTACTGAAAAGGACCCATTGGCATGCCAAAGCTGCTGATCACCCTATCAATCCTATAGAGATCAGCTCCAAGATGCAACAACAACTGAGCTGCTTGGCTATATGGGAAGAAAATCCTATTCACAGCAAAGCCTGTGCAATTTCCTACAACAACAGGAACTTTCTTTATGATCTTCCCAAGATTCAGGAGATCCAAAATTGCTTGTGGAGATGTCTTTTCTGTGCGGACAATTTCTAGCAAAGGCATGACATGAGCAGGGCTGCAAAATTATCAGAACGGCAAGCCTCATATGAGAATTAACAGACAAGAATCTGGTTAAGAGAGGGTTGGGGGTTATTTTGTGCATTAATACTTCGAAGAAGCTCAACAATAATAAAATTTGAAGATTAGATATCGTCTTAAAATATACATAGAAACAGGAAAATTATTCTTACAGAAAAATTATTTTCTAGCTTTCCGTAGAGTGAGAATAAATAATTAAGGGTCTAAAATAATAATTAGTAGTTTATCTACCCAAAATCTTAAACTTAATGTTTCAATTCTTTAAAAAATGCTATTAAAGTCAAAAAAAATTTGTAAGCGTCGCCCCCGCTTTAAGTTAAATGTATTTAATATCATTTGATTCATTCCTATGTTTAAAACTCAGTTTTTTCAGTAGTCTATTAAAATGGTTCTAGCATCATTACCCTAATACTCTTGTCCTGTCATATACATCACATTTTAAAATAAATGACGTAAAAATGTGTTTCAATAATGTGGTCTCTGCAAAATTTAAGCCTCAATATATGCAAATTTCAAGAACCTCAAACAAACCATCCATGTTGAAATCAGATTTAATTTGAATGCTTGTCATCAGTTTAGACATTAATAGATGCTTTGGGGCGGGCTACTGAATCAACCAATGGATTTCACATAACCACGTAGACAATATTGGAAGATTAAGGGCCCGTTTGGGGCATCTTAGAAGTGCGGCTTTGCGCTTATCGAAGCTTATTGAAAAACACAGTTTTCAATTTTGTGTTGCATGCAGTCCGTGGGGGTATTTCCGTGTTATACTCCAAGTTTACCCAGCCTGATGAAAGGCTGAATAGTGGGGAAAAAATTTGAGTACGTAAGACGTATGCAGCGCTGCGTACGTCAGAAGGTTACAAGGAGGTTATTCAGAGGGTATTGGGGGGAGGGGGGTATTTCCGTGTTATACTCCCTGTAACCTATAAATAAGTTCCACGCTTTTCATATATTTGTAGGTTACAGGTAGGTTACAGGGAGGTTACAACGGGTGTAACACAAAAATACCATCCCAATACCCTCTGAATAACCTCCCTGTAACCTACTAACGTACGCAGTGCTGCGTACGGCTTACATACGCAAATTTTTTTCGAATAGTGGACTACCATTTAAGCCGTCTTTTTAACATGTGATGACCTATGATACCCACAAGAGAGAGAGAGAGAGAGAGAGAGATTAAAATCCTGATACCTAATCCCGCTTCGGTTCCTACACCTGCTCCCACTCGCATCTCCCACTACCTCACCATCCCGTCAACATTTTCGCAGATAACAAATGATACTTGCACTCCCTTGTCTCCGCCCCAGACCTAGCCCCCTCTTTTGAGCAACCCTCATGCGACCAAAGCACGCACAAAATCCTTTCTCCCTGAGCAGCGCGAACAGTGCAGCTCTTCCCCATTCCTCTCCGTTGAGTTTGGTCGCCTAGTCCCAGCCACCAAGTAGCCCCAATGCCCTCACAGGACTTCACCCGAAGCCCTCTTCACATCACAATCCCCACATTAACTCCCAGTGTTGGGACTCCCCACATCATGCAAGGCTTTGCAGCCCGTCCCATCAATGCCTCTTGGCTTCGTGCGCAAACCAACATGAACCGCTACCCTTGCCACGTGATTCAAGCGCACAGTAACCATGTCAAGCCACAAGCATCGCTAGTGTACACTAGTGTATGCTAACTTGAGAACCGAAAACCTAAAGACTAGCTTAATTGAAAACACTCCTATTATTGCTAGAGCTAATAGATTATAGGATTTTGCGTTTATGAGAAACCTCAAATACTAGATCCTAACAAAATAAAGATGTAATCTCAAGTGTCTTATTTACTAATATGTCTTCTAAAAATTTGACCTAGAACATCAAATATAAAGCTCTCAATAAGAGCATGCAGAGCGAATTTTCAAAAAGCCTGCAAAAAGCATTTAGTCTTTGCTCCATTGATAGCCTATTTTGGTGTGTAAAGGAAAAATGGCGAGGAAAACTTTTGCTTCCATTATCGGTTTTCATGTCTCCCAACCAAAAATTCAGTGTAAAGTTTAATTTAATGTATGTAATCAGTTTGACTAGATTTTTTAATCGAAAATAAAATCATGTTACTCCTTTCTTCCTATCCATTCAATTAAATCCTAGCCCCTAATCTGTTGCTGGCCTATTTTGGTGTGTAAAGGAAATAATGGCGAGGAAAACTTTTGCTTCCATTATCGATTTTCATGACTAACAACCAAAAATTCAGTGTAAACTTTAATTTAATGTATGTAATCGGTTTGACTAGATCTTTTAATCAAAAATAAAATCATGTTACTCTTTCTTCCTATCCATTAAATTAAATCCTAGCCCCTAATTTGTTGCTGGCCTGAGCTATTTATGTGAAATATCACTAAATGATAGGAAATTTCAATCACAACTTGGCCCGGAGCTTGAAATTAACCAAGGCGGGTATGGACGGTCGGATGGTGAAAATTTAATTTTCTAAATTCATCCAACATTTAACAAATGAAAGAACCACGAAAGAAATTAAATTAAGATAGTACAATAAAATTTACCTCATTACAAGTCGTCCGCGTCTTCTATAAACATTATCTCTGCTGTTGCTCATGTTTTAGTGAATAAATTTAACATGAAAAGTTAATTTTAAAAAACAATGAGCTAACCAAAATCAGTGAATACTTGTACTCTTAAACTACAGTAATAAATAAAACAATATCCATGTCAGTTGAAATTATAATAAATCAGTATAAAATATCGATAATTTATGAATATGATTACTTACGATATTTCACATTATCAATGTGTTTTACTATATTAATATCATATTTGTATCATTACTATTGCTATACAACCATCACAGGAGCATTGTCTAAAAAATATATTAATTAAGTTACTTTAATATTAATATCATTTCCTTATGTGTGCGAGCACCTTAGCGTTCCCCCACAAATACCATAAAGAGGTGACTCTATCATAATCAAAACGTGCACACACAAGCATATATGTGTAGTCAATATCATTTATATGGTTATCTTATGACAAACAATATAATATATGCATCTTTAAAAAACATATTATAATTTTTACTAAAAGGAGACCTAATATCAATGCAATTGATTGGGAAAAAACCAAATGTTAGTATAAATCTAGTTAACTAAAATTATAACGATTAATTTGTTCTTGAATTTATTTTAACCTTGACCATTCTAAAATTTAAGTCTAACAATAAACATAGGTATATAGTTTAATTAATTTATTATTTTAGTAAACTATTAACAATACAGTATTTAAGTATTAAATTTTCATTATTTTGCTTTATGTAATCCTAATTATATATATATATATATATATATATATATATATATATATATATATATAATTCAAAATATATGTATAAAATTTTTATTAAATATTTATTAAATATTTTAATTAAGGTTACTAAAACTAACATTTATAACTTGTAACTCTCGGTCGAGCTCTAATCCATGCAAAAAAAAAAAACTTGACTTCCCCCCTCTGCATGCAGGAGTTGCATGTTGTCTTCCTCATCTAATCGACAACGTAAGAGAGCTCCTTGTCTACAAAGCTGCAACATGTTCGACTCCTTCGATTGCGACTCGATACAACACATACGACCTTCCTCCTTCAGCTTAGGGCTCGAAATCGAGTAAATGCGCGCGTAATATGATCTCCCGCACTCTCCTCCTCCGTGATCCACTTCACGAGAGCTTCTTGCTTTTGTCCTCCTTCTATTGGCCAAGGCTTTGCATTCATTTCCTTCAATAGAGCCACTCGGGCTTCAAGTAAGTCGATTGAGACAATTTATAGATATTACTCTTTTCGGTTTCCCATCTCCCGCTTCCCCTCCCCCACTTTGGTTTCCCGACTCCTTGCTTCCTCTCCCCCTCCTCGGTTCCCTCGGGTATTCGAAACAAGACGTCAAAACAACAAGTTGATATTAGTGCTAGCAACTTCTGGATATGACTCCAGTTGATGGGATGATGCCAATTTTATACTTCTTTTAAGGCAGACATAATTGATATTTGGCAGGCGTATTGAATGGCAAGGTGATATATAAATATCACATTATTTCCACTAAGGATCAAACATTAACACATTGGATTCAATGTTTTAGGACTTTCAAATGGCAGGTTCATTTATTACTCAGCAAACAATATATCTTATAAAGTATTGTCAGACGTTTGTCATGATTAATTTTCTTTTAAATTTATTAGTGTCTGTCATCTTGCGATTTGTGTTGAATTACGTTCGAGTTAAACTTGGAATAAGTATTTGTTGCAGTGATACTATGGTATTCTTAGAAGTTGACATAATGTTATCTATGTCCTGTGATGTGTCACATGACATGTAATTTTGTTTCACTAGTTGTAATATTTCTCATTTAAATATTATTTTCTCATAAACATATTAATTGATCTCGTAACTATCATGCATGTCATCACTGGAAGAAAATTGACCTGAAGAAATGGGCTCCAATAATGCGGTCTTGGGACTTTGTCTTCTCGCCAACAGTATTCAAATCAATAGTTGATGTGTTAGTAGCCAGAATACAATGTGGCGGGCAAATCTTCTCAAGTTCATAGAATATAGATTGTTTGAGCGGGACCTTCTCAATAACAGCCTAGAAATAGATTAGATCTGTGAGGAAAACCTTGATAAACGAATCACACTAAGAAAAAAGAAGCTCAGAGAAATTTTTCATTGAAGCAACCAAACAGTCAGAAATAAAAAATGGAGGCTTAGACAAGTATGAACTAGTTATTGTAGAATTTGAATAGTATCATTATTGTCTAAATATTGATTACTCCTATTTTTGCGATGAGAGTTTTCTTGAAGCATTATCAACTTTACTACATATTCATATAAAAATGGAATGTTGTTTCTTATGGTTTTAAATTCTCAATTGTAATAGAGCAAAAAAAAGCTACCTCTATAACCATATCGGCATCCTTAAATTCAGAGTAATCTAGAACACCCTCCAGAAGTGCCAGGGCCTTGTTCTTTTTATCCAATGTTAATGATCCTTTCTTTATCAGTCCTTCAAGATTTGCTGAAAGAAATTTCACCAAGTTATTTAGAAATCCACCGAATGGAGCAAAATTCTTTTACGAAGGATAGTGCTTGAAATCATTCCCAACTATTTAAGGCTGGCTTTATGATTTCTCATTCTCTACTCATATTTATTTAATTTTGCATGAGGTACTAACTTTATGTTGTGCAGGTCTCATGTCATAACTTAAATATTAATGTACTTTTGATTTACCACTTATATCTTGATCCTCAAACGCAATTGACTATGTAACAAGAGGAATATTATCTACATGCAGAAATATATCTGAGCAATTTAAAATTATATTTTCTTGAGGAAAGTAAATCTCTTTATATGTAAATATTTAGGGAAATTTACATACATACCAATCAATTTTTATGTATTTAAATATCTAACACCTAATGTTTGATATTTACTTCCAACATCTTGGTTTCATAAACCTATGCATAAAAATGTGTATTTTACTATTAAAAAGGTAATGATGATGGTATTTTTGATATGATATTAAAGAACTGATGGTGTGCATGTAAATATGAATGTTTAAATGTTTAGGTGTTAGATATGTAAATATATAAGAATTGTGTGCTATGTATTTAAATGCCCCAAATAATCTTGGCTATCCATTTTAGCAGAACAACAAGCAGAGCAAAACTAATTTGTTAATTGATACCTGTAATTGATTTCATTCCACGCTGAAGTAATGTAGAATCAATTTCTTTGAGAATGACAAGCACGCCGTTTAGAATCAAAGCAGTAGCTATACCGGAACCCATCAGACCACCACCAATAACTGCAACTTTTCTTATACGTCTTGCTTTGAGCCCAACATCAGAAACATTAGGTACCTACAAGAATAACATAGAGGAAAAGAGGGAAAAACTCTCAGCTAGCCATCGAGTTGAATGCCAAACAGATGGCTCCACAATCATTATCTTTTCATTTTATATATGGAATCATGAATGCCTATCAAGAGCTTGCCAAGAGAGTCAATTACAACATAGCATACTGTGCATATAGAATTCACAAATTTCATTTTAGGTTAGACCTGTTTTATGTCAGAATTGCTGACTTTCATATTATGAAAGCTCTAGGGATGCATTATTGCCTAGAGCTCAGTCCAAGGAAATGGAACAAGATTCAATGGAAATCTGAAATCTGAGATGACTCATACGAAAACCAGCAAACCAACGACGATGAAATGACAATAAATAAGTGAAAGAAACACAAACAATAGCTGCTCTTACAACAATCAAAGGAAAACAAACAAGATACAAGATTGATCTACTTTTGAGAGTAGGTCGGCTCTCTAACACCCTATACGTTGCTAAAAACACCACAAGAAGAAAAGAAAACCGCAACCAAACAAAAACATGCATTAAAAAAAAACAAACCCTAGGTTCCTCCTTAATAGAATCCTCCCAAAGCATTTGAAAACTTTTCTTGCAAACTTCCCCTCCAAACTCCTTTAATTTCTCCCCTTTGCATAGATGATTATAGCCCTCGTGGACCCGCTCTTTCATTTCCCTCTTCTATGGCTCTCTCTATCCACTCCCCCTCTTCCCGTCCCCAAGGCTGGCTCGCCTGTGTGCTGATTCTGCTGCTTCCAGCCAGTCCAAGTTTGACCGACACGTGTATTTACTGAGACGGTGTAAAATTACTCCTCCCAAAAAAGTACATTGTCCTCAAGGTGGAAGGATGGAAACTGCTTGCGAATCACCTCGTAAGGCTCCCATGTTGCCTCATAATCTGGCAGCCCCTTCCATTTGACCAATACCTCCTTTGCTCCCCCTACTCCTCGCTGCACTCCGTCCATCTCTAATAGTTCTAAAATCACCTCGAAGTCTTCTGTTAGCATCGACGGTAGTATAGGCTAGGGTGTATGATCTCCAATTGCACATCTCAGCTGTGATACATGGAAGACCGGGTGTAGTGCGGATGACGGTGACAACCTCAAACGATAGGCCATTGCCTCGGTGCGTGTCATCACCTTATAAGGCCCAAAGTATCTCGGTGAAAGTTTCTCGCTCCTCCTCCTGACCAATGTCTTCTGTCGTTAGGTCCTTAGCTTCAAGTAGAACATGTCCCATGGTTTGAATTGCACCTCTCCTGTGTTCATCCGCTTTCCTCTTCATGATTTGTTGCGCCTTCAGAAGTTAGCTCTTGAGCTCTCCTAGTATCTTGTTCCTCTCCTCCAAGTACTAATCAACGTTGGATAGGAGGAGCTATACTCATAATGTATCAAGTGAGGTGAATCCCGCCCGTACAATATCTAGTAAGGGATTGTTTGTGCTGCAATGTGATACAAAGTATTGTACTAATAGTCGGTCTATGCAATCCACTTAGCCTATAACTTCGGTGTATCAGATACAAAACAACGCATGTATGTCTCCACACTCCTGTTGACCACCTATATCTGCCATCGATCTGGGGATGATAGGCGGTGCTCCTTTTAAGGACCGTCCCTTGCAACCTAAATAGCTCTTTCCAGAAGTGGGTGAGGAACGCCTTGTTCCTATCCGATACAATCGATTCTGACACCCGTGTAAACGGATCACTTTCCAGATAAACTCCGTTGACGACTGAGACTGCAATGAAGGAATGTCGTAAGAGAATGAAATGTGCATACTTAAGCGATCCACGACCACCATAATCACCGTGAACACTTCTGGCTGTGGCAAACCCTCGATAAAATCCATCTCCACTTCTTACTAAACCTTGCTAATGGTTGTGGTGTCGTGGTCAAGTATTTGTGCCGCTGACACACATCACATTTTGCCATCATGTCATCCACGTCTCTGCGCAACCTCATCCAATTTTTGATGTGTGTCAGCTGCACTAGACAACTTCAGGTGATGCGTGTCAACTGCACCAATCACATTTTACAATCATGTCCTTCAGACGACTGAAGATTTGTTGCATCCCTTGAATGACACCGTTGACACACATCACAAATCCTATCAAGCTTCGCTGCCAGACGACTGTAGTTCTGCTGCACCCCTGAATGTCTCCCGACCGCATGCCATAAAAATCTTAAAATAATCTGAAAATATACTTTGACGACTTGGGTAGCACGAATCGCCCCTGTTGGAGCAGTTGTTGTCCTCTCAATCCATATCCTGGATGACTATTCAGATCATGCAGTAATTCGGCTCTTATCTTCCTCGGCTCATCATCCCTTTCGCTCTCTTGTCTCAAGGCTTCCCAATCTATGACCAAGGGTACCAATAGAGTCGTCAATTGGTGATCCTCTACCTTTCTCGACAGTGCGTCAGCTGCCCTATTCTCCAATCCTGATAGGTACTGAATCTTGAAATCATACCCTAGTAGCTTGGATAGCCATCTCTGATATTCCTCAGTCACCATCTACTGCTCCAAAAAGATACTTTAAACTCCTTTAATCTATCCTGACCAAATAAATATACATATACATAAAGAATAAAAATTATTTTGAATTTCACATTTTTTAAATCAGATTTCACAAATTTTGACATTGGTCATGCCTTGAAATTTGTATCATTACGTGACATGATTTTTGTAATTTGCAATAGCAAAAGGACCTCGATAATGGCATTTTCGATGTTTTGGATACATCGATTCAATCTGTTTAGTGATAAAGGATTATTTGAGTGACATCATAAGGAACTATGATTATTAAGACTCAATACACCTGTTTCACGCATAATTCTTGTCATTTTCATCATGTTTGTTTGTTTTG